>JAOTRH010004114.1:0-23989 GCA_034768845.1 Heliamphora exappendiculata
GAATGATTAGGGGACGAGGGTTTCGAAAGGGTTCCGCCATTGAAGGTTCCATTCTCGGATTGAGTTGAAGATCTCTTCGCAGTCGATGGATTGCGCTTCATAACCGAACTGTTTCGCCTGGGAGCAGGAGGGAATGCTCCACTCATTTTCCTCAATTACTGCATAAATTAGGGTAGCTTTGTGGAGGGGGGGGGGGGGGTGTGGAACGAATCGAACAGAGGAAAAGCTCGCTGAGAACCCTATAATTTGGAAAGAGGAGGTGACAGATAGAAAATCCACAAGTTTCAGAGGCAAAGGTTAGGGATTCGTTGGAAAGAGGAGGTGACAGATCGAAAATCCAGGAATTTCAGAGGCGGAAAGGTTAGGGATTCGTGGATGGGGATCTTTCGCTTTGCCCCAACCCTTCCCCTGTTCTTCTGACCGCGGAGCTGAGTTGACGAGGAGATGGATTTCAAATTTAATTCAACTTTTAAATCATGTAAGAAAAAGAAAAGGAAATGGAAATGGATAAACTGTTAACTACCACGAATCTTGTTGTTACGTTTGAGCCTTCGCAACCTTCGAGTTCTGACCATCACGGATATCAATTTCCCTGGTTATTTACTCTAAATTTATTTATATTGACTTTTTTCGTCGTCGATAAAGGGTACGAATGGTATTTAGCCTGGTTTTCTAAAAGAGTTTGTTAACTTTTAAATCATATTTGTTTGGTTTCTATAAAAAAAAATAATTAATTTTTTTTATCTTTTAATTTATTAATATATATATATATATATATATATCCCAAACACTTTAAATCTTTTTGTACTAAAATTATTAAATATTTTCAATTTAAAAGGTTAATATTTCTCACAAAAATAAAAAATAAAAAAATTATACTAATATTTTAAATACTACAACTTAAAAGTAAAGAGTAAGAATATATTAGATATTTATAAAAAAACTACTATAAATAATTGTCACAAATACCCCACTTTTTTATTTTTATTTTTAAAAAAAAAAATTAAATATTTTAAAAATTAAACTTTTTAAACATTCTAATTTAAGCCGGCCAATTCACCCCTCTAACTTTTTTCAATTCTAATTGCACAAATATAGCTTTATTTGGATTATTAAACCAAATTAAACACTTGTCTCAATCAATTGGTATCTGCTACAATTGTAAAATTTTTGCATTTTTCTCTTTTTTGATTCTTTTATTATTCGATTAAAATTCTTTATTTTTTTGAATTGTTCAGATAAATAAAATGAAAAGGTAACAAAATTAATTAATAATTAAAAAAATCACTAAAAACACAAATAAGTCATATAAATTTTGGTTTATTGGTTTATTTTTTTGTTTTTTATGAACTTTTTAATATTTTGATCAAAAATTTTTATTTTTCTAGCGCGTTTCGATGAGAGAAGCTAAAATATATAATAGTTTAATTAAAAAATGGTAAAATTTTATTTAAAACAAAAATAATCAAAATAAAATAAGTAAATATACAATTAGCACAAAGGGGCCATGTTCTAAAAACTAAGATTTTAAATTTTTTTGAGTTATTAGAAAGCGATAATATAAACAATATATGTACATAAGATATGGAGTTATAAGTGATTTCACGTTTAGTTGAAAAAACTAAATAAATAATTTTTAATTTTATCTTAACGTAAAAATATAAATTAAAAAGGAGAAGAACAAAATAAATGATAAAAGAGAATATGGAGAGATGCATGAACAATGATTATTATTTTAATCATATTTCGTAGGTTCCATGAAAAAAATTATTTGTACAAAAATTTAATTTGACTGAATACCGATAGATGCTTAAATAAATTATATTTTTTTTAATACAAAATAGACGGTTTAAACTTAAACAGTTTATTTTACGCACAAATTATTTATTTTGAAAAATAAAATACAATTTATGCATATGTCTATTGATATCCAATTAAATAAATTTATTACATTGATAATTTTTTTAATGAGACTATTAGATGAACAGTTTAAATCACCATTATGCATTCCTAAAACTCACAAAATAAAATCATAACTAGAATTTTATTTGTGGTGACCCATTAATTATGTGTTTTTTCCCACTTGATAACATGTAGGGGACGGAAATGAGAATAATATTTGTTATTTTTTTCGTCCTACCTTTAATAACATAAAATTAATATATTTATATGTATAAATACATATAAAATTTTATTTCTAAAATCCTAACAAGACTAAAACTAAAAAATATTTTATTTATTTATCATTTTTTATCTTTATTTCTATTTTTTTATATTTAATTTAAGTTATTTGTTTTCATCCTAATAAAATAAGGAATGGGATACCAGGTCGTTGTCCCATTCTACTACATTATTATTTTTACTATCTAAGAGTCATGAAAGAAAAAAAGTATATATAGTGGAGAACTCATCCCTTTTTTTGAAGCCAACCAAAAAATTGTAAGCAAAAAAACAGTTACCTAACCCTTATTTGGTAATGTCTTTATTACCTAATTTAGAAATTAAAAGTGCTCACAATTTAAAATTTAAATATTCATTTTGTTATTTAATTTCATTAACTACTACAATTTTTAAATACCTACTTGATGCTTGTGCCAACAACTAAGTCATTTATTATGTTGACTCTATATTTTACTTTTTCTAAAAAAAATAATTATCAAACATATTTATTTATAGTTTACAAAATTTCTTAAAACCAAATAAAAAATAGCAAGCAAAACAAACCCATATCTCATTTAGAAGGCAAATTATTAGCTACTCTCGGCCTACTATATAAACGATAACACGTGATAATTTTGATAAATAAATAACTGCAACTTATTTAATATGAATCATTATTTATTTTTTAACTACTCAATAGAGATAAGTCATTATATCTCTACCGTAAAATTTATCACTACCAATTAATTAAAAATATTATGGTACTCCAAACGCACCTAATAATTACTCCATTTGGAGATGCCAATTTCTAAAGGCTGGATGCTCTTGAGGCATTAACACGCAATGTTTCAAAACTTAAATGTCATCAATTATGCAATAATTTCATTAATTTTCTATTGAATTTTGTAATTATTAAGGGCTTAAGAATTGGTGTGTATAGTTTGGGTGTAATTATATCTCGTTCTGGTTTGATTCGATCCAATTTCGTTTTGTTTCAATTAAAATTTAAATTAAATCAAATTTTTGTTAGGACGGATCAAGTCCAATAATGAAGTATACAAGTTTGGGCTTAAACTTTTAGAGTATACAAGTTTGGGCTTAACCCAAGGCAACAGGCTTAAGCTTTTAGAGTATACAAGTTTGGGCTTAAGCCAAGGCAACAGGCCAAGCCCATGGGATGCGCAATCCAAGCCATGGGCTGGGCTGACAGGCTCGAGCTTTTGGATGTTTTTTTTTAAAAATAACTTTTTTAGCATTTGTTCTTAATTTTTCAATTGCTTCATGTATAATTAATAATGGTATGCTATTGATTTTTATCTTTATTTTAATTTATAAATAAATTTATAATAATCATTTTTTTATTATAAGTTAACTTTCATACATTTGTTTTTCTTGTATACAATAAAACATAAAAAATACAATAAGATTGAACACTTTAAGTAATTAAATACAAAATATAAATATTATTATTTAATAAAAAATAATATCATTTTCCATCATAAGTTCACAACTTCTTTAGAAAAAATACAGAAATTGTATACTTATAAGTCAAGAACATCCTAATTATATTGCACTGCCTACCAATTATTTATATTACTTTTCACTTGAAATAAAAAAATTACAGTTTAAATTATAACTTTAGTACGAGGAAGACAATTATTTAGAACTTTTTAAGGTAATAGTTTCCAAACTTCCTTGAAGTTTTTTGTTTTATCATTCGAACGTAGTTGTCTATATGATGCGTATATTATGTCGTGAATGATCATTAACATCTCAATCATTTTTAGCTTGAACTTTTACCTATAATCGCTCACGAACCGTCTACATGCACTAAATATTATCCCATAAGTAACTGTATAAATAATAACAATTAGTATACCATGAATTATCGCCAATAATACTAGTCACAACAATTTATATTATTTTTAATATTTTAAAATATTAAAGTTATCTTTATCAATATTTTTAAAGGGGTCCAAATAACATTGAAGTTATGATATAGAACTATCTTGATGTTATGTAAGTCTTTAAATTTTTATTTGTGAAAAAATAGAATTACTTTGAAATGATGTGACAAAAAAATAGTGTTTGTTCCCTACTTTGTAGTATATATTGTTTATATTCTTCATATAATTCTTTAAGCGTATTTGTTATTGGTTCAAAAGCCTTAATTGGCAACCGTATTCTTTCAGCTTTTTGGCTAAAAAACGCTAAAAGCCAAAGTTGTTCGTTTGGCAAAAAATTTAAATCAAAATGTAAACTCTCAAAATATTCTATTCAAATTTTTATTATTTTAAAAATACAATAATATTTTTTATTCGTAACTTATTTACTATTACTATTAACTATATATAATTGTTAATATCAAATATATAAAAAAATAAAACTATTCACTTTGAACGAAAAGTAAAAAAGTTAGTTTCTTTTTTCAAACAACCAACATAAAAAAAAATTATCAAACAGCCTAATTTGAGCTCAATTTAGTTTTTGGATTAAAAACGCAAAAAAATAAAAAAAATCTAGCTTTTAAGCTAGTTCCCAATCGGGGCCAAATTTTTCTTGGCTATCATAAATATTATCTACAAAATATGTAAATCAATATCTTTACACCTATGACCTAATATTATAATTATTCAAAAAATAAGTGATAACGTGAAACATTATTTATCAGATTCTGATTTTATATTATTATCTGTCTCAAAATATATTTCATTTTGTAAATATTCTATAAAAATTTCCATTATTTTTACAAATTGACATAAAACAAGCAAAGTTGTAGGAGTGTAAATATAAAAAATAATTTAATTGATTCATCAAAAACTGTTAAGAAATTTTTGTTTAAATTAACATTACCCCAATTTTTATAGTTTATGAATAAATATTATTTATTATGTTAGTCTTAGACAACTTAAGAGGAGGCTGAATTGAGTTTTAAAACAATAATAACAATTTTTAAAAAAATTTACAAAATTTTTTAATTTCACAAATTAAATATAGCAATAAAATAACAACAGTAAAATTAAAGAGATAAGAGAGAGAGAAAATAGAACCAAATGCCAAGAACTATAGTGGTTCAGTTTCTTCTAAATTTACATTCACTTATCAAAACTCCTCTTGAGAATTTGCATTAAAACCGAATGCTTCATAAATGCATTCAAAAGTTTTTACAGCTTAAAAAAGTTTTTATAAACACTCCCTATTTTTCTAAACTTTTTCAACTCTTCTTTAAGAAGCTAGCTCACTTTCATAAAAAATTACAATAGTGATTCACCATTTACAATAAATGAGAATGAATCAGAAATTCACAAACAATAATTTTTTACAATGATTTTATAATAATAGAGCAAGAGATAGAGAGTATTTGGGCTGGATGAGTAAATAGCAGTTAATGCTCTAAGAAAAGAATAATAGCGTTCAATGCAATCAATAGAACAGTGATCCAAAAGTTTGAAATTTTAAAATTTACTTCTTATATAGCCCACTGAAGTAATTGACCCTGAGTGGTTAATAGAAGCAATTAATACTCCTAAAAATCTTACCGTTTGAACCAACGCTCTTTTTAAAATTCATCGCATGTGTCGACTCACATTTTCTTGGTGTTAACACAAGTTGGTCTTAGCCTCGGTTCTCGGACAAAAGTGTCGAATTACTGCATCGTTGGTGTCGACCAAACTTTTGTATTTTTCTCACCCATACTGAAGTGTCGTTTCATGGTACATTTGGTGTCGACTATTTCATTACTTCAGTTTTTTAGCTGGGACCTTGGTGTCGACTCATATAAGAGTTGGTGTCAACTCAAGGCTTATTGTCTGCTCAGGTGTCGGCTCATGTCTTCGATGGTGTCGACTCAAACGTGAGACTTTAGCTACTGAAAATTTGGTGTCAACACTGAGTGTCTTTGGTGTCGACTCAGCTAGTCAACTTTAACTATTGGAATTTTGGTGTCGACATTTATTTGCTTTGGTGTCGACCCAGCAAATCAGGCTTTGGCTACTAAAAAAACAGTGTCGACACTTATCACTTTGGTGTCGACCCAGGCAGTTCAATTTTGGCTATTGAAAAATGGTGTCAACACTTGTCTTCTTTGATGTCAACCCAAACTGCTTGTATCTGAAGGGTGCCTTTATGATGACTCATCTACTCGTTGGTGTCGACGCATTTGGGTTAGTGTTCGGGGGATGACTTGAAGCCTTGGTGTCGACTCATTACTTCATTGGTGTCAACACACTTCGAATTTCTCATATGGTATCTAGGTGTCGACTCATTTTATCTCTAGTGTCGACACTAGATTTCAGAGTCCGAATGATCACTTGGTGTTGACTCAAGTGCATGTTGGTGTCGACACAAGTTAATTCCCGTCAAGGTGCATTGGTGTCGACTCGTGCGTGCATTGGTGTTGACTCAACGTACTCATCCAGCCTTGACTTCGTGTCAACTCAACTTGGATCTCGATCCAATACTGGAGGTGTTGACACAATCAGCCATTGGTATCGACACAACCTGTTATCTTGAAACGTTTAAGCAAAGATGTTAAAAGTATCGACCCTAAACCACAATGGTATCGACACACTTGATTTATCAAGCGTGCTTTACCTGTAGATGTCGACCCAAAAGCTAATTGATGTTAACACAAGACGTTCTGTTTAAAAACACTAAGCGTCAACCCATTTAGCGCAATATATCAGCACAAATGACATAAAGTGTCGACATATTTTGCATGTAATGTCGAAACTATAGTTTTAAAAAATAGTTAAATATAAACTTTTAAATCATTTAATTAAAAAATAAGAATTAATAAAACCATCAAAATCAATTTAAAATATCTTACACTAACATATTACTTGTGTTCCAAAAAATAAATCAATAATTTTTCTTTATTTTATTACAATTTGTAATATATTATATATAATATTTTATCTAATTTCTACGGCTAGTGATAATTTTCTAGTTTTTAGACCTTTTATTCATATTTTCCTACAAATGTCTATTCTTTTAGCACTATTATTTATTTTTCTTACAACTTTTCTTACTCTTCTAATAGGTACATCATTTTCATTAAGTCATTATTTAACAATTAAATATTAGTATTCTAATTCGTATAGTTGTATCTATAAATCATAATTCAAACAAAATTTACATTTTATGCTTCTTATTAATGTTCCTAATTTAGTTTGAATTTTTTAATTTTCTTTTAAAAACTCACTAATTTTTAAAAATCCTTGGTATTGAGGCGTAAATGCCCCTTATACTATTCTAAAAAAATTCTAATTCTTCACTACATGTAAAAAAAAAAGTTATTCACATTTAGCTATATAATTAATTATTATGTTTTGTGTACGTAGAAAAACGTAAGAAAAATTAGATATGTTACTTGTTGCATCCCTATCTAATCGCAATTGTTGGCTAAAATTGAGAGCTTGATTTCTAATGTATATATCCATTTGTCTATGTAAATTACGATTGGCACTCGTTGTGTTACCATTAGGTAGTTTATTATAAATTTTTACATTTTAACTTTAATACTTACAGTACCATCAATAGTAGTTTTTACTATTCTTTTAAAATTATTCCATACATTAGAAACTCATTTAATTACCCGTTGACGATGCAAATAATTTTATATTAATTGTAAGAAATAATTCAGCAACCCTAGGTGGATTAAGATTAGAATTAGGACTACCACTGGCAAGGATAATATAATTAGGATTAGGACCAATGGAAAAAATGTAAGTTAGAAAAAACTAGGGAAACATTATGACTACCACTAGCAAGGATATATTGCGCGTACAAATCTCTTACACTCCTAAAATCGAGGCACGTGAACTAACCACGTTAACCCAATATAAAAAAGCCAAATTAATGAAAACTTGATCAAAATCCGATTTTGGGCTCAAAATTCTTGTTAATAAGCTATTTGAATAATTATTTGAGAAAGGGAAGTTAAACTATATAAATAAAGGCCTTTGAGACTTCATATTATCTTAGAAAAGGGCAAGGGTCTGAAACTAACTCATATAAAAATAGAATTTAATTTAAGAAAATAAAATTTTGGATCCGACATAGCTAAGTCCGCTCTAGCGGACGTGCCACCGCTTTAGCAACCAACTGACTGAGAGCATCATTTGTTTTTCATTTAATACACTACTTGAGCGGACCCCACCGTTGAGCTCCCACTATCCCACCGTCAAACCAACAATTCCTTGTTTTGAGTTTTCAACTTTCAATTAAAAATACATCTTATGAACATAATTTCATAGTATCCAACTATTATTCAAATAACTTCTAAACATGAAATAAGTTTCAAAATTTCCATACAAACATCCCAAACTTCATAATATTATCAATTATAGTTACATTCCTCCAAAGGGATAAGAAAGTTCATGAAATTCTTTAAATTTTACAACTTAAGACTCTGAGATCAAAACATTTGAACATAGCTACATAATTTATCATAACCTACAAGTTCTATCTAACTGCCTTACACTTTACAAAATAATTTACATATTATAATCAAAGTCTCAAAATGTAATCAAAATACATAAAACTTAGGTTCTTCACGACTTCATAGAACCATGTCAACCTTGCGAGAATTCTTCTAAGATTTTTCTTTTTCACATGAACCTGAAAAACATTTAATTAATCTACGCGAGCCGAACTCGTATAATAGAGATTAAAAAGGATATTATACATGATATGTAAGGTGTGGGTGGATGTCAAATCCTAAAAACACAAGTTCTCATCAACATAAATACTAGTTTCATACATTTTTTGAATTTTAATCTAAACAACCCTCGTTACTTTTCATCTTAACACATTAGGATACATTTCTAATTCGTATCTTAATACCCACGGTCCATACATGTCATACATTTCATTTAGTCCATTCACTTTAATTTCACATCCATCTTTTCTTCATTTCCACATTCATTCAATTAATTAATTAAGTTTCGAACCGGCACTAAGTGCATCTTATAGAGACCCCTAGCTATTATCCAACCGGCTACGCAAAGCTCGATGGATAATAGCATGCTCTATAACTCACCACGACAACTGCCATTTATGATTTTTCTTTAGAACGTCGAGGAAAAGCAACCCGAGCTCAAATTTACAAGGGCTAGCCCGATGGGAACGACACCCAGCTTGTGCAATTTTTCAATTTTTCACCGCGGAGCTAGTCAAGCCCAACTTATTCAACATAATCAGCCGTCGATTCTACTATTCGTTCATTAATTAAATTTTCGTCCAATTAATCGTGAGTCCAACCACAACAATAGATTCCTCTCACCAATCCAATACATCATATATTTTACTCACATCACAATAGAAAATATAAACATCAATTTATAAACATACATTATCATTCATAGTTAGGAACATGTAACTAATTTATGTATCTCAAATTCAAAAACTTAATTAAAAAACTCAAGTTCATGTAATCAACTTTTGAATTAATTAAAAGTTTAATGCCTCAACAACCCTATAGGTTATAAACAACCCTCACGTGTTCCAAACCCATTAAATTAATCAAATTCCATGAGATTTATACTTTACTACATTACAAGCCAAGTTCTTTATTCAAAATTTCTCCTATTTCAAGTTAACATTACCAATTCAACTTTCAACCCTTAAATTATCAAATTACAAGGCTTATATAACTCACCAAGGGTTCTAATTCCACCAATTTCATCAAGCTATCATAAAATCAAACCATTAGATCATGAACTCAACTAAGATTTTAACCACAACTCTCATAATTTGAGTTCAAATTATCACTTTAGTTTTCAATTCTCAAATCTTCATGTCACATGGCTTAAGCTACTAATTAATTCAATTCCACAATATCAACCCATTATCATGAACCCAAACCCAACAACCCATAAAGTATCCAGAATTTTGATTAATCTCTTATAAACTTAGGGTTTCATATTATTTTCAAGTAAAATCAACACATATCAACTCAAAATATCAAAGTTAGTCAAAATCCTACCTCTTGGAGCCCCAAAGCTTTGAATTTTGCCAAATCTGAAAACGCTTGGTTTCGGTCCCTCTTTGATTTGGCTTCTAGATGATTCAATGTTAAGCTATTGTAGCGTACAACTCGTATCCCGGACGACGTCACCTAATTCTGCGTATTACTCGATCAATTTCTAGTGTGAGAGTGAGATCCAAGCTCTTGAGCTTATAACAATGGAGAACGAAGAACAAAAGAAAAGAGGAAGAAGAAGAGAAGTAGGCGCCGACCGGGGGGGGCAGATTGGGCTCCCTATTTGTTTTTTCTCTTGAATTTTTTATAAGCTTCCACTTAAAATACATGTATTTTTTGTTTTATTTAAAATAAATCAATTTATTTTATCCCCTAATTCAATTTAATTTTAATTGGAATAATATTATTAAGATTTTCTGACATTATAAAATTAATCACCAATTAACATCTCGGGTTTCCATGCATGCTAACCCCATACAATATGCATTATTACTTATCATAAATCAATTTTATTAATTTTAATTATGTTTAAGTAATTAATTAATTAATAAATAAAAATTAAAAAACATATGGGATCACCACAAACCACTTGAAGATCACCACATATCACTTGAGTTGTCTATTCACCGCTCAAGCGGTGAAGTCTGTCTTACAACATTTTTTCAAAACAGGCGATAAATCGAGCAGATTTTTAAATCGCTCGACACACCACTCGAGCGGTCTATCGAACGGTGGTAACTATATTGCAGTTTTTGGCTCTTTTTATGCCCTTCTTCTGTACCATTTAAGACTCTGCAACTTATTCAATCAAACTCATAAGAAGAAGTGTCACATATCAAAGAAAAATAGTTTATCACAGATTTACTAAAAATCTAAACGAACAAACCGAAGAAGAAAATTTCCTAACATAAACAAAAAAAATCATTTGGTATAATTAGAGTTTTACTTAAAAACTAAAGCTCAGTAATCTTCAAGTATCTTTAAGTAATAAAACAATAAGATAATAATTTAATAAGCTATGACTTAAAGGATTTATATATTGTAGGGGATTAAGGATGGATAGGATGAGATTAGGGGACATAAGGGTCCACCATTTTTTTTTTGTCTATTTGGGATTAATAATCTCGTGTTCACATCGCTTGGCTCAAAATAATAGTTTAGTATATGTTGGATTACTTTTGAGATAGCTAATATCAGACACCCTTGGTAATATTATTACTAAATTTTGGATTATTGTTCTCTTTATGCAACGATTTATAATAATTCTAAAACTCTTATCTCACTCTAACTAAATACAATATATAATTTTATTCATAATTCTCTAGTATAAAAAAAATATGCGGAACCCTTAATATTACTTATTCGTTTTACCCAATTCAATTCATTCCAAAATAACAAGCAAGGCCAAAGTGGCTACTTAGCTAGATGACTTTTTTTTTAAATGAAAACTTATTCATTTAAGTCATAACAAGAATAAATCCTTACAGAAAAAAGGAAGCCCATTGAAAGCAGATGTCCTTTCAGAAAATGGTATTCGTAACTTTTAGGCCAGGCTTTGCAAAGGCATAAGCACGGGTGTTGCATGTGCATTTGAAATGAATGCATACCACTGAAGGAAAAGAAGACAACAATACCTACAGTCAAAGATAATGTTTTCTACTGAAAACTAGTCCTCATTTGTATTACTCGTCGCCTTGACAGTATTGTTAGAATCACATTCGACTACCACATTCCGTAATCCAAGATCTTGGGGCAAAAGTAATCCACAACGAAGAGCTAAAATTTTAGAATCCTCAAGAGAAGTCACTCCCATAGCATGATGGGCACTAGCAGTAGTGAAATGGCTATTCCAATCTCGTATGATAGTCTCAATAGCCACTGTCTTAATATTGATATCGCAGGCTGTGTCAAATTAATCTTGAAGGCTCTAGCAGTAGGTTTAGGCTAGGTTGCAAATGGGGAAGGGATCAAAGACTTATCAAGTGAATTTTCTATTTGAAAAAGTGTTAAGTAATCATAGGCTCTTTCCACTACCTTTCGAGGCTCAATCTTCTTTTTTGAAAAGAGAAAGACATTACAGTCATTCCACATGGCCTAGGATAAGGTAGTGAATTCGCAACAAGAAGCTTTGTTCATATTAAAGAGAATCTCTCAAACCTAGTCAACAGATTTTTTCATCCCGAGGTAAAAGACATTCTATAGTATCAACTCCTTCTATATTTGTTCCACCTTTGAGGGGAATTTCTAGTATTTGATTTGCATTTTCTTGAATGAAATTTGCATTCATCAAATCTATCCTCCAAGTTCTGTCTTGGTTTATAAACTCTTCCATTTTAGCATCAACCCCCGCACTAGAGGGGAAATGGTTCGTAAAGACTTCATTTTTGGAAATCTTGCGATCAAAATATATATAAACCTTTACCCCATTCTCTATATGTTAGCGAGGCCCTCTAGATAGGACTTCTCTTTCTTGAAGGATACTTCTCCAAAAAAAAATTGATGGTTGAAACCCCAAATTAGCTTGCATGAAGGAGTACTATGGAAAATATTTGGACTTGAAAACCCACTGACCAAGGACAAAGGGTGTTGAATAAATCTCTACCCATGTTTGAAAAATATTACGAGATTAAAGGCATCGAGTGATCAAAAACCTAATCCTTCATCTCTCTTTGAAGGGTAGAGTTTGTTCCATTTGATCTAGTGAAGTTTGTGCTTGCCATCTATATATCCCCACAAAAAGGAGCTAACATACCATTGAGATCACTAATAAAAGAGACATGAAATTTAAAATAACTAATTGTAAAAATAGGGATAAATTGGCCATTATTTTAATTAAAAATCTCTTACTTGCCTTGGAAAGAAGCTTCTTCTTCTAATCTTGAAGTTTCTTTCAAACCTATTCCCTTATAGTACAAAAGATTTTTTTTTTTGTCTTTGCCCACCAAAGTGGGGAGACCCAAATATTTCTCATGGCTATGGATATACAAAATGTCCAATAACTGCATGATTTTGCCCTTAGTACTTTCACGTGCATTTGGGCTTAAAAATAGTTCACATTTTTCAAAGTAAATATATTGTCTAAAAACTTGTTCGTACTTTTCTAAAGTTTCCTTAAGATGTAAGCCTTCCTCTATAGTAGCTTCTGCAAATAATAGACAACCGTCGGCAAAAAATATATGTGAGACAACAGAGCTCCCCCTAGCCATGTGCATACCATACAAGCGTCCTTCGTCGAGGATTTGTATAAAAGTGTAGAAAGACCCTATGCACAAAATTAGTTCAAAATTACCCGTCTTCTCGGCTTTTTTATTCATTGAGTGAATTGATTCAAAAGCAACCAGGATGTTATTCGTGATCAACCTTCCTGGTTTAAAGGCATTTTGAGCTTCATCAATAATACTATGAAGGATTTGTTTCAAACAATTTGCAAGAACCTTGCCAATATATCTTATAAATCACATTGCAAAGATTGATCGGGCAAAACTCTAAAACTTTCATTGGGTCCTTCACCTTTCGTATCAAACCAATAAGGGTAGAGTTAATAAGTTCAAGAAAGCCCCCTTCATTAAGGACAGCCAAGCAAGCTTTGGTTACACCCTTCCCAACTACTCCTCAATAATATTGGTAAAACATAGTCGATAAACCATCAAGGCTATGGGCTATTTGTGGATCTATTTGGTTTAAGGCAACACATATTTCATCCTCCATGAGAGGTCTTTTTAATGGATCGTTCATATTTAAGGATACACAACTCTTGACATGTGAGATTACTAGATCTAGATCTAAATCCTTATTTGGCGAAAGGATCTTTTGAAAATAGTCAATGAAGCTAGCATGGCACATATCATTTTCATTTTTGATGCCACGGATGGTGTTCCTTCTTTTTCATTGAATGAACTTTGAGTGGAAAAAGTTAGTGGTTTGATCACCTTGCTTACGTCAATTTGCTCTAGATCTTTGATGCCAAAACACCTGTTCTTTCTCAAGCAGATTGTTTGTCGCCCTTTTGTTGCATTTTTTGCCTCAAATTTTTGGGATATTCCCAGTTCGACGGGCGTCCGGTTGCTAATTATTTTAGTACTGCCTGTTTTGGCACGTTCCTAATTATGCTGCTAATTTCTTGGTTTCCCTTATTATTAGCCATGGTAGAAAAGAATTGCCTAAATCACTAGTTTCCTATTAATAGTTTATTCTTCTATCACTATCAGAAGCTATTTACTAGTTGTAGACACCCCAATTTGATCAAGTCGAATCTTAGACACCCATCTCGAATGGACCCCAATGACGAAGATATAAAAATAATGCTCAAAGATACTCTCAAGCAAGCACAATTATGAATGTGACTCAAAACCTTAAAAAACCCTTCAGAATGTGACATTCCCATCCATACGGCCGCCACTTTTTTGAAAATCCTAGAACAGGCTGTGTCCTTGCTCTCACAGCCGTAACTTTTTTTGAAAATCTTAAACCAAATCGTGACTTTCTTTGTCACGGTCATTGCTTTTTTATCCAAGCCGTGACTTTTGAAAGTCGCAGCTTTTCTTTTCACCACCACAAAGGTAGCGACATATACTGTACAAAAGCAAAAGGGTAGCAGCCGTCTCTATTACCTTTTTTTGGACAAGTGATAATATCTCAAAAGGGGTCTGTATTGCTCACCTTGCCTATAAATAGGCGGCGATTCCAAACAAAAACAAGGGAGAGACATACCTGGAGGCCCAAACTCTATCAAAATACTCCCTCTTTCGATATTTTCCCGTTCATCTTGTACTTTTCGAGTCTCTTTCGTGTTCTTGCTTTCCTCAAGGGAGTTCTTAGAGCACATATATTGGCTTAGAGGTATTGCGTTCTCACCACCGAGAGGCCATTCGAGGTGAATATTCACACGAGATAACCTTAGGATCCCACGACTCTTTTTAAATCCTCATTTTCTTCATCTGAGGGTGTCGTAGATAAGGTTTCTATTATTTTATTGCTTATTTATCAGTCATCTCAATGTAAACATTTACTTCATTCAAGTTTTCATTATTAGCAGTATATTCATAACCTTCTGTTTCATATATTTTCATTTGTTTATGTCCTATTTCAATGCTCATGAGCACATTAAACACATCAAAAGTTTTTTGAGGTTTTAAAACATGATTGTCGCGACCTTCGTATGTCACGGCCATATATTTTGTTAAACCCATAGTTACGGGCACGTCCTTTTTATAGGAGTCGGTACATTTTTGCGTCTCTATATAAATGGCTGCAACACCTTGTTGTTACGGTCGTAACATTATTTTAAGGTTAGAAATGCAAAAACCCTATTCAAAACTCTCTATTATCTGTTTATTTCAAGTTTGTCCATCTTCTATTGCTCTGTTTAGTATTTTCTTCTTTTTGTATCTCTATTTAGTTTCCTGTTGGGTAATGAATGGTAGATCTGGTCTAGACCAAATGGGTCATGGTCTCTATCCTATATACCTTCACATATGTATATTCTAAGGTAATACGAATATGACAGTCTCACGCATTGTCTTCTTTTCTTGTTACGATCGTAACATCCATTGGCTATGGCCGTGAGGTTTTGGTAAGACCAGTAACATGGAAATCTATTTTAAGCATTCTGTTATTCAGATTTGATATCATGTATACTTCGTTTAGAGTTATTGCCTCTGTAGAGGAAGAAGGATGGTGAATCTAGCCTAAAATCAATAGGTTATGGTCTCTGTACAGCATATTCCTAAACCTGTTTCAAGCCTCGTGTGATGTATATACCTATTTTATACCCTTAAAAACCATGGCCGTGACATTTATTTGTTGCGGCTGTGAGATAGTTTCATTCTATTCTTCGCAGTAATCCTATTTTTGTCACGATCGCCTGCTTTGTGATTATGTTTGTCACGGCCACAACATTGGTTGTTATGGTCGTGAGTTTTGTGCATGACCAATAGCTTAAGTATGATGTTTAAGTCTCTTCTACTTGTTCTCTACATCTTGTTTACAGCATGATAGGGACATAAATACTGTTGTATGATCCTTAGAATCTTACTTATTTTTCTTAAATCTTACTCGCATATTTTTCGCTTCGCTTTGCTTTGCTTTGCCCAAACAATACATGTGGCATATCTAGAAATAATAATCAAGTTGCACGACCCCAGAATTGTAGTTAAGTTTTGTCTCATTGCTTGTTTTTATTTGAACTCTCTTTAACCTCCTGTTTTGTATATGTTACCTTTAAAAAGTTTACAATAAAAATTAATATTGACAAAGTAGAGACCAACCTCATGATTAGGTGAAAAAGGGTACCTAACACCTTTTCTTTTCATGCTTTAGCCCACGAACCCTTTTTTTCTCTGGTTACGTTTTTAAAAGATCCGCAGCCTTCTTTTTGTTTTTTTTTAATTTTTTTTTAAAAATTAAGTGGCAACTCTATTTTTCAAAAAGAATGTCTAGATATTTTAGATTTTTATTTTTAAAAAAAATTTCTAAAAACAACAAATATCCTATGCATCCCACGTGAGACCCAAAGCATCCGCACTAGTATAAATTAAGGTGTCCGTGAGAGTTGTAGGAGACAATGAGAGAATGTCTAATACACAGTGTGAGACTAAGTTTTAGATATTAAAAAGTGTAGAGAGACGGTGAGAGACTCAGTTTGAGGCCACAAATAAATTGTGTGGTAGAGAGTGAATCTTGTAATCCGTGCTTAAAGAGATAGTGAATTGTTTATTCTCTCCCATAGAGATAGACAGTCAGCCAAACTATGTATTTTTTATATTTTTGGTTGGTTCTGTTCTTTTATTTGAAGCTATTAGTTCAGGTAATCTAAGAGGATGGTGAATTGGGTTTTAAAATAATAATAATAACAACTTTTAAAACTTTTTCAAAAATCTTATAATTTCTCAAACAAATATAGCAAGTATATCAAGAAATAAAGTAATGAAGAGATCAAAGAGGTTAGAGAGAAATAAATAGAACTGGACACCAAGATTTATAGTGCTTCGTTTTCTTTCAAGCCTGCGTCAACTTCTCAAGACTCCCCTTGAGAATATCTACTATCATCGAATCACAGGCGCATTCAAAAGCCTTTTACAGCCTCAAAAAGAGCCTACAAAATAATTTTTATTTTTTTTAATCTCTCTTGAACTCTTCTTTAAATAGTATCACCCACTCTCTTAAAGGATTAAGAGTGACTCACCCTCTATTACAATAAATGTATAGAAATCAAAGATTCACTCACTCACTCACTCTCTTTACAAATGATTAAAAATAAATGAGCAAATAAAGAGAAATCGACAGGAAGGAGTTTAATGAGCAGTAAATGCATTTTTAAAAATTTCGAGCTTTTGATTCAAGCAATAAAATGGTGTTCAGGTCTTCTAATCTTCGAAAATTAACTCTTTATATAGTCATTTGAAGTAAATGACCATTGGTGGGTTGGTGGAGATAATTAATACTCTGAAATTCAACTGTTGGAACCAGCACGAGATTTGAAATTTGTTGCAGGTGTCGACTCACAACATTTTGTGTCGACACAAATTATCTAGGGCCTGGTTCTTCAAGTGGTTGAGTCAACTCAATTCTTCGTTAGCGTCGACCCAATTTTTGCATTTACCTCACCCATATAGTGGTGTCAACTCATGAACATTTGATGTCGACCTAGTGCATTTCTTCAGTTTTTCATGTGAGACTTTGGTATCGACTCAAAATCGTTTGGTGTCGACTCAGAAAGTTACAGTCAGCCTCACAACTTTTAGAGTCAACTCATCTTCGTTTGGTGTCAACTCAGAAACTTTCAGACGGTCTCAGTTGTTTTGGTGTCGACTCAACTTTGTTTGGTGTCAACCCAAAACTCTTGTTTTCGAAGGGAACATTTGTGTCGACTAAAAAATCTTTGGTGTCAACCCTTTTTAACTTGGAATCGAGAAATGACTTGTAGTTCTGGTGTCGACCCATTTCTCTGTGGTGCCATCTCATTTTGTTTTTCGGAGGGTGTTTTGGTGTCGACTCATGTGAATTTGGTGTCAACCCAAAAATCCAAAGTCTAAAACTTGAAGGATCATTTGGTGTCGACTCAAAATACTTTGGTGTTGACTTAAAATAAATCCCAGCCCAATACTAAATGTATCGACCCAAAAACATTTGGTGTCGACTCATCTGAGTTCCTGAAACGTCTTAGCAAAAGATGTTAGGGTGTCGACTCAATTTCTCAATATTAATTTATGTAGACTCAAAATATTCTTATTCAAAACATTGAGTGTCAACCAATTTGATGCAAAGAGTCAGCACAAATAGCTTAATGTGCCGACTCATTAGTCATTAAGTGTCAATACTTTTCCTTTTTAAAAACAATTGAATATAAGTCTTTTTAAATCAATTTAATTATAAAAATAAATTATAAATTATTAAAATCTAATTAAAAAGCCCTTGGGATAACAGAAGCCTATGTGGTTTACCGTTTGGTAGCCAAAATCAGTTGACCTTATTTTTTGAGGATTTGAGCCTAAAAATCCTAACAAGTGGTAATAGAGCCGGCGATTGTTGAAGATCCAAGACTGTGCTAGAAGATCATAGTCATGGTTATTGACTTAATCACAAGTTGCGAAAAAGATAATGAACATCAAATACGAAGTTGAAAAGTTTAATGGTAAGAATAACTTCTCCATGTGGCAGAGGCAGATAAACAATTTGTTGATCCAGTAAGGGGTATCTAAAGCATTACTTGGCAGGACAAAAAAACCAGAGAAGATGACCAATGACGATTGGGATGATCTTGATTGCAATACTGTGAGTTCGATTTGGTTGAATATGAAAAATGAGGTTATTCATAATGTGCTCGATGTAAAAATAGCCCGCGAGATCTGGCAGAAAGTGAAAGATCTCTATATAATGAAGAATCTGGCCAACAAGTTATATATGAAGAAACAACTGTATGGACTGTAGATGTGAGAAGGTACAAATCTATTGGAACATCTAAATACGTATAATATGCTCATCACACATGTATTCGATTTTGGAGTGAAGGTTGATGATGAGAATCAGGTGATCCTTTTCCTGGCATCTCTTCCAACGTCCTATGATTATCTGGTGACTACTTTGATGTACGGGGAGGACACTTTAGAGTTAGCAGAGGTCATCGGTGCCCTTTTATCATATGAGAAGACGAATAGGGACAGTGAATCTGATGCAGAAGGCGTGATGATGGCTAAGTTTGAGTTAAGCAGAGAAATGAGTAGATCAGGTGAACAGGGTTCCAACAACGGCAGATCTCGGTCCAAGTCACGTACAAGAAGGGATGTGGAGTGTTTCTATTGCCACAAACTAATCATTATAAGAGCTAATGCCAAGAATTAAAGCATCATCTAGAGGGAAAAAAAGAAGGATAAAATGCCTACAGAAAATATTAGTTTTACTGAAGAGTCGTCAGACGGTGAGGCAGGCGATGAGGTACTCTTAATTTCCTCATATTTTAACTCTCTGTCAAAGTTATGGATTTTAGACTCAGGATGCTTATATGACATGTGTCCATTTAGACAATAGTTTGACTTGTATAAATCTTGCAATGGGAGTACTATTTTAATGGAGAATGACTCAATGTGTCAGTCAATTGGAATGGATACAGTCAAAATCATGATGTTTGATGGGGTTATAAGGACTTTAAGAATGCCAGACATGTTCCAAGGTTAAAGAAAAATTTAGTTTCCTGGGGAACATTAGATTATCTAGGTTATGGGTTCACAGCAAAAGGTCGAGTAATGAAGATCAGTAAATGATCTTCAGTTATCATGAGAAAAGAGAAAGTGGATGATCTCTACAGATTGGTAGGTGGTACGGTGATAGGTAGAATTACTACTATCACACATACCGATTCCAGCAGGGACGGTATGCGACACAAACATTTGGAGCTTAGTAAGATTAACATGCAGAGTATGTCAGAAAGTCAAAAGAATAGTGCAACAGTCAATGTGGAGCTCAGTTAGAAAAGTTCACTTAGAAAAAACAGGTGATGGTGGTTCAAGTCAATAGCAGAGAAAACAGTCAAGTGAAGAACCTTCGTTTTACAAGAAAGCTACAGGCAGCACATGAACAATTCAGGGGTAAGTGGTAGTGTTAGATAAGGTGGAGTCTTTAGAGAAGGCTAAAAAGTTGGAGTTTAGAAAATTGTCTAAAGATGAGAAGTTTGTTGATTGCAAAAGGGTAAAATTCAAGTTCGATTTGGATTTGGTCCAAGTCTATTCAGGTTAAAGTTCAGAGATGGTGGAGCACTCATATCCGAGAAAAGGGTGCAGGTCGAAGCGACTAATAATTTTTCAAGATGGTTCAGAAATTCGATCCAAGGTGGAGATTGTTGGGCTCTTTGTCTCGAATTTTGGGATATTTCTGGCTGAATGGGCGTCCAGCTGCTAATTATTTTAGTGCTGACTATTATGGTACGTTCCTAGTTATGCTACTAATTTTTTGGTTTCCTTTATTGTTAGCCTTGGTGGGAAAAAATTGCCTAAATCGCTACTTTCTTATTAATAGTTTATTCTTATATCAGAATTCAAAGCTATCTACTAGTATAAATTAAAGTGTCTATAAGACTTATAAAAAACAATAAGAGAACGCCTAATACACAATGTGAGACTCGATTTTAGAGATCAAAAAGTGTAGAAAGACGGTGAGAGACTCAGTTTGAGGCCACAGATATATTGTAAGGTAGATATTGAATCTTGTAATCCGTGTTTAAAGAGTATAGTGGATTGTTTCTTCTCTCCCATGAAGGTAAGCAATCAGCTGAACCACGTACTTCATTGTGTTATTGGTTGTTCTTATTCTTTTATTTTGTTATTGTGGATTGAAGTCTACGTGGTTTACCTTTAGATAGCCAAAATTAGTTGATCTTATTTTTTAGGAATTTGCACCTAAAAATCCCAACACCTTTCCACCCTATAGTGTTAAATTGTTGTAGAGTATTGAGGTCCTAAAAGCAAGGAAGAAATCTTAGCTTTCTTTGTGCTTGTGGCGAAAGCTCAGCAACGAAAGATCCTAAAGTGGCTTAAAGTTGTTATGTTTTTTGTTTTTATATAATTTCATATTAATATGAATATTGTTTAATAGATCTCGACAAATAGATTTTAAATATATAATTTTTTTATAAAAAATAAAACGTGTATAATAAAAGTCATGACATTTTTTTAAATGCATAAAAAATTTAGTTAAAAAGTAAAATGACAAAAAGTTAAAAGTCAACAGACAATAAACTCGTATTGCTAAGCTTCAATTTGGTCCAAAAAACTCTAAAGTTTTTTTGTAGAGTTTTTTTAGTGAACTCTTTTAACTCTAGTCCGAATGAACATATGTTTTAGATTTTTCAAAATGAAAGGAATCTTAAAAGCATACTCAATTAAACTAATACTAAAAAAATATTTACTAAACCAGGGGCACTAAGCTAGAAGGGATTGGGTAAGGATCTTATTTAGGATAGTTATAAGAGAAGTAGTTATACTATATTTTTCAATAGATTTAGTCATAATCTTTTGAAAAATAACTATACTTGAATGATTTATACTTATTTATACTTGAAGACTGAGCTCTTATCCAAGTATGCCCTTCTTCCAATAAACATTGGAAAGACAAGTGTTTCTTAATTTTTGTAGAGGGTTGGGAACCTTGAGAGGAGGTAAGTCCTAATTCCCCTTGTATTAAGTCTCTGTTGAATTCCCCTCACATCGAAGATGTTTTTGCTGAGCTCTTAATTGATCAAATAGCAAGGGGATCAAATAGCAAGGGAAGAGTGAAGATCACTTGGGACTTCCCCACCAAATCTTTCAGCTACTTGGTGACAATTGAGAGGCTGAGTGCCTACCATCTCGGGCCCTACATCTCTCAAGAGACTATTCTTTCTTCTATTTTTTACTTATTTTTATATATTGGCACTTATTCTTTTTCAGAGATGTCAAAGATGTCTAACAAAGCATTGCTCTTTAAGATTCGGGATCGACCAAGCGCTAACTCTTTCAACGCTCCCAAGAAGACGGCGATGATGTTGAAGGGCAAGGAATCTCCTGAGGTGCCCCTTGACCTAGTACTAGAGAAGGCACCTATCCCAGAACCCCCGACCGTTGAGACCAAACAGATCCTTACCCAATCCCCTCTAGCTTAGTGCCCCTGGTTTTTGCTTCTCAAGTCCCCTCTTCTATCGAGACGCTCTCTCTCCTTACTGATGATATCATGAGTGACTTCTATGTTGTTCGGGTCAAGATGTTTCTAGTTTATGGGAGCTTACGTAGAGGCCCTTTCTTCACTCCCCACCGCTCTTCTGGCCAAGGATCTTCTCATGAATCATACTTTGGGTAAGTTTGTTTGTTTGATGAGCCAAACTTTTGGATCATGTAGGTTAGATCTCTCAACTGCTGATGCAATGTTTGCGACTTGAAGTCATTGGCGATTGTTTTCCGAAGTCATGACTCTAGTTTCTGCCATCCAAATTCTAAACAGTACAAGAAAAACTCAGTCATTCCCACAGACAGTGCCAAACTGTTGATGCTGAATTCTGAACGACTTGAGCATAATCTCTAACATTGAAAAAGTGAGAAATCATTGACATTGTATTATCAGTTTTCCATGATCATTCTCTTTCTAACGAGTCTTGAGTCGGATGACAGGCCAACTGATTGACCTGATAAGCATTCGACAATGATGAGTACCAAGTGTGGGTACTAAATTCGAAAAGGCATTTAGGAAAATTTTCCTGACCTCTTTGGCACCTTTTTCTCTACTCGGGATGTTTCTTTCCTCGATTATGTTTCTCGTCAGTTTTATTATTTATTTGATGCATAAATAATATTGAAAAATCATAAATTTAATTTAATATCAGATGTGAATAACTAATTTGGTCTAATTAAATTTTTTATTTTTATATTAATCATACTTTAATATTAATTTTACAACTTATCTCGATTATAAAACGAGCTCTAGATTGCAAGTACCTTTCTTATCAAGCAGGAAAAGAACGGGCAAGCGACATATAATGGTTGGATTCAGTCGACGAAGCAAATTGCGATCCAAAAGCTGGCAAATAATTTCCCTCCCACAAATTTCTTTTCATCTATTTTGTCATTTAATGGCCCTCTGATCATTATAATCAAGGACCGAAACCCAACAAACAATAACAAAAGCTTATGGTACTTGTCACGATGTTTAGCAAAATTATTGCTAATATAATAGTTTGGGTAAATTACACTGACTCTCCCTGAAATTTTTGATAAAAATAAAAAATTTTTATGTGGTTTTAAAAATTGCGATAACACCCCATCAGGTTTGATTTTAACTTCAAAGAGACCTAAATCGTTAAAATTTTCGTTTAATTTAACGAAAAATCACCGTTTCATCTCAAAATCGCCTTCAAAATCACTACCCACCCTAAAATCGCTCTCAAAACCGCCGTTTGCAACCCCAATCCAAAACTACTGTTCCCACTCCACCAAAACCCTAACCCAGTCATGTCCCCCACCCCCCCACCGCCGGTCCCAAATCCACCGCCGGTCCCAAATCCCATTCCTAACCCTAACCCCAACCCCAACCCCAACTCGTGCGCTGTGCGGCAACATGTGGCGTGCGGACCCAAACTCATCGCCGGTCCCAAACCCAAACCCCAACCCCAACCCATGCGGCGTGCGGCGGTGGCCTGCGGCGGTGGCTCTTTTTTTTTTCTGCTCTGTATATATATATATACACACACACTAAGAGTAGAGAAAGAGATATCCACCGCCGCACGCTGCTGCACGCCGCACGGGTTGGATTGGGGTTGGGGTTGGGGTTAGGGTTTGGGTCCGCACGCCGCACGCGTTAGGGTTGGAGTTTGGGTTTGAGACCGAT
>JAOTRH010004135.1:0-17555 GCA_034768845.1 Heliamphora exappendiculata
AAGGTTTGAACAGTTGGGGGTTTCAAACCCAGACTAAGGGTGGGCTTGTTGAACTGAAAATGGGTTTCTTGGCGAACTGATGGGTTGGCCTTGATGACCCAGATGGCGAAGAACACGAGAAAGATCGTAGAGGAAGAGACTGTCAAAGCAAACACCAAGAATCTGGTGATGGGGTTTAATTTGTATGGGTTTTGCAATGGTGTACAATAGACTCTGTTTCATACTGAAGAGAGAGAGAGAGAGAGAGAGAGAGAGAGATGAGATGTAGACTCTGTTTCATACTGAGGAGAGAGAGAGATGAGATGAGGGCAAAATAGAAAAGTAATAATATAAATAAAGGTAAATTTGGAAGTAATATAAAATAAATGCTGATGTTATTAATTTTTGTCAAAATTTTTAACGGTTAATTAACAGAAAATGATAAATGTAATATAAAAATAAAATAGAAAGAAGTGTAGAGTAAGTTTAGAAACTATAAAAAAAAATTATATAATAATTTTAAATCTCAAAAGAAATAAATATAATTATTTTTTACTATTAATATAGTTGATCACCAATACACTGAAATAATGTGATTTTTGAAACAATGAAAAAGACAATACATATTGTCGATTGAAGTGTCGCCATTTTGTTGATTGAAATGTTTATATTTTGTAGCATACACAACAATCAACATTGTTGTTTTGAACATATATCCCATATTTATACTTCGTAATGTCTTCCTTTACTTTTGACTTTATATAAAATATTTTCACTTTGCCTTTTGTACGCCATATTGATTGTAAACAAATATTTTTTTAACTATTTGTAGCCAATTTTAGAGCCCGCGACTCTTTTTTCTTTCAACTTTATACAAAAAATATTTTTTCTTTTTATATGATATTTTCATTGTAAATATTGAATGTCATGCCAATTATTCGTTATCAGCTTCAGAACACACACTCCCAATTTTCTTTCAAGACTCTATGCAAAATATTTTTGCAATATTTTTTTTTGTATGATATGTTAATTGTAAACCAATGTTTTGCCGACCATTCGTTATTACCAACTTCAAAATACACGACACGTGAGCCTTAACTCTATAAATGGCATATGAAACTCTACCAAATAAGACTCCGAGGAGTCAGGTTGTGGTCCTTTTTCCCATTGCGTGTTCTCTTAATTTAAAAGTGTTTTTACTTAACTTTGGGTGTATGTCCATTCCCTACACATATACGGTCCATTAACAGGTGTGCATAATCAATGGAGATAATAAGAACAATGAATTATGGACTTTCGATATGATACTTCTTTTTCTTTTATTGATATTTAGATTATTCGGTTCGTATCAATATCTGTGTACCTTGATAATTTTTTAGGAAACTATTCTCATTACCATTTATTGCGCTGAGGCCCAATTGCTATTGAATCAAAACTCTGTACAAACTAAACCCACAAAAATTAACACTGCCTAGGAAACTTTGAACATTAAATCTTAAAGGGTGTATGTTATGCACATGATTTATTAATTTTTTTAATATATATATATATATATATATACATATATACATATATATATGTACGTATTACTCTTTTATTATTTTTAGAAATTGGGTAGTAATAGGAGTGGGACAGTGAATTAAATAATGGGATAAATTAATTTATTCATTTTGTAAAATAGTGGCTTAGTGGCTTGCAATCTTTCTTCCTATATATAAAAGTTTGCGGATGAATAAAGGTGGATTGAGTATTTTGAAAACTTTAAGTCATTCTTTTTCTCGACTAGACAAGTTAGAGCTTTGCTCCTTTGGAAATGAATATTTTTTTTAATTTTATTTTTGTATTATAAAAAAGTTCGTATCAGAATGAAATTTTTTAATTTCAAATTTTGACCGCGAGATCAACTAGGATTTTTGATATGGGAGCTCTTGGTGATGTGTGAAAACTAACCAAATTGAAGAATGATTTTCACATGTGAAGCCGAAAAGAAGGGGAGATGTTGGGGAAGAAAAGCCAACTTTCGTTCCACATCAAATCTAACAAATTTTATGCCCAAACGTCTCGATTTTGAGTGAAATTTATAAAGGTTTGGCAACTTGATGGCCATTGGCCACTATCTATATGCAAGGCAAGCAAATTATTAAATACTCCAAAATACTACTCAAGCGATAATATGTGACATTTTTTATAAATAAAAATATTTAATGTATATTAATTAAGTGAGTCATTTTTATTTTTTACTTATCTACGAAGGTACGTAAGCTCACATTATTCTATTCAAAATGTTTTCAGCTGTACTCTAAAGCCTCAATTGACAACTATCTTAAAAGGTTATTTTTTTTATTTTTCTTAATATTTTTAGTCAAATAGTTAAATTTGGTTCACAGTAAATTATTTGGTAGCAAAAATACTTTTTAGATTTTTCTCATTACAAAAACCAAAAAAAAAAAAAAAAGTTCAGATAAAACAAAAAAAACCATTATGTGACTTTTTTTCATTTTTAGTAAATTTTTTTTTTCTTAAAAATATCAAAATAGCTATATTTTTAAATTTGTTCTATCATGATGAATTGAGAAAAGCAAAAAAAAATTAGTCAAAAAAATCAAAAAACTTCGTAAAAGAAGAAAAAAAGGCGCAAAAAATAAGCCGTTAAAAAAGATAAACCTAAAAAAGCTCCTTTTAAGCTAATTTTTTTTAAATTAGTTGTTTGAATAAAAAGCTAACTTATTTACTTTTTGTCAAATTAGATAACTTTACCTTCTATATATTTGATATTAACAGTTATATATAGTGGGTAGTGGTAATAAATAAATTATGAACGAGAGGTATTGTTGTATTTTAAAATGATGAAAGTTTGAATAGAATATTCTAAAATTTAGTGTTTTGATTTGAATTTTTAGTTTTTAAACTTTTTTGCGTTTTTAACAAACAACCCATGTTAACTTTTAATTTTGCGTTTTTAGTATAAAAAAAAACCAAAAAGCTGGAGTAGCCAAACAGACCCTATGATTACAGAATAATTACTAATGCGAGGCATCGATTTTAAAATATAAAATTAATTCAAGGTTCTATTTGGTGGAATTGTTTAGTTATTAGCCATAACAACTTTTTGAGTATTTTATAAGGTTCTATTTGGTGGAATTGTTTAGTTATTAGCCATAACAACTTTTTGAGTATTTTATAAGGTTCTATTTTTCAAATTTATAGTTTGTATGGACAAATATATCCCTATGAACATGATGATGTTGAGACTCTCACGGCCTCCATGGCACTCGAAGAGATCGATATGGTTAACCCTAGTGCTAGTAATGATGACAAGTAAGAGGGAAGAGAGATGCGGAGGATGTCAAAAGTTATAGGACTAGCACCAAAGAAGAGGACGACCTTAATGGTGCACGCGTGAGTTGCGAGGAAGAGATTTGGAGGGAAGGGCAATTCATATACCTTATGGAGTTTGAATTTTTTGGAGAGGTGGAAGATGATGGCGGGGAGGTGGAAGGTGGCAGCGTCGACGGTGCTGTCGATCGCAATCAGGAGTTTTTTAGGTTCAGATCCTAATTCAAATCCAAATCTCAATTTTAGATTCAAATCCTTCTTCTCCTTCAGATTTTCTGAAATTGAGAAAGCATGAATTGAAACTTCTTGAAGAAGAAGAATTCTTTCATGGTAAGAAAACGTGACATTTTAAAATGTCTCCATTTATATAAATGAGATATTTTTTGAACAAATGAGATATTTTGTCAAGAACTTTATAAAATATTTCATTTCACCACAAACAAATAAGACATTTTTCCATAAACAAATGAGACATTTCGTCATTAATATTGTAAATTGTCTCATTTCGCCATGAATAAATGAAACATTTTTTCATGAACAATAAATAAGACATTTTAAAATGTCCCTTTTTGCCACCGCGATGACTCTGACCTTCGACGCCTTTTTCCTCACCTTCTCACCAATTGCTCCCTCCACCACCACTCATTTTAATCACAAACCCTAATTGAATCCATCACCTTCGTAATTAAAGATTTATTTCGAAAGGGAAGAACTGGGCACGGTGGATACGACGATTTTGAAAGAAAAAAACCAAACATAGCGGCGATGGTGACATTGTACATGGAGGAATTAAGAAAAGGAAGGGTAACTGGGGTTCGAGGGGGAAGGAAGTTTTTGGTGGCGGCGCAAGAAGTCGATGAATGCAACAGCAACCGCATGTGTTGACAGCGGTGGACACAAAGGTGACGCGACTCAGGCGTGAGGCAGTGACAGTTAGATAGTGGTAGGAGCATTGATGGCCGACGATGGTAGCGGCAATGATTGGAGTTGATGCCGATGGTGGTGACTCAGACGACGGGCTTAGTTGGTGGAGGCAAAAGCTAATGGAAGTAGTGATGGCGCAATGACAGTGTGATTATTGGAGGAAGGACAATGTTGTTCGTGGAGGCGAAGATGAGAATGGAGAGTAATTTTGATATAAAAATAATGTATATGATCTAATAGAAAATTAATCTAATATTGGGTCTTATTAAAAAACTAGACTTCTAAATGAAATTTAAGTCAAAATTTTTCATTTTAAAATAGGGACAGTATATTCATAACACATGGCCTAACAACTTGTTAGATCAGTGGACCCCCTTTGGATCAATTAATACATTAATCAAATGGTCCACATTTCATGAAAAATGTGTTAATTTCACATGACATGACATCACTTGATCGCATTACCTAACTTAAAGAAAAATGTTGAACTAGAATAATAAGTAAAAATATATTAATATTGATAAAAAATAATAATTTTACTTTTAAAAATATATTGATATTAAGTTTTTATTTTATTTCTATTATCTTATGATATGTCACTCAATTAAGAGATCGATTGGTTAGAAGACGGATCAATAGAGCTGTTTTGAAATAATATTATTTAACCTATTATGGTTGTAGCCGTTAATGTATCTATACCAAGGTGCTCGTAAATTATATTTATTTGATTAGTTGGACCCAGTTTGACCAAATTCATTGTCAAACTTGCACCTATAAGACTAGAAAACATGAGATGGCTGGCGAGATCTCACTAGAAGCTATTCTAATGGTTAAATTAGAAAGTGCTTTTGAGAGGAAAAAACAGTTCTTTTTTTTAATTGGTAGAGATTTTGCTTATAAACTATTTTTCTCATACATCTCTTCGTTGAACCCTCCCCTTTTTATATTGAGGGATTCCTTCTCTCTCTTCGATATTCATGATGTCATATTCTGACAGGTAGTCCTGTAAAACGGCTCTGCCACACCGATGCTGCGTCAGCGGTAGTGAATGACCAATCTCCACCACATCGCCATAAATACTCTTATGTCAGTCTGTCTTTTGGTCCCAAATTTGTGTAATAAATGCCCCTCCCAAGGCTGCAAGGCACTCAATTGTCAAGAGACTAGTCGCATTTAATTTGTGTAATAAATGCCCCTCCCAAGGCTGCAAGGCACTCAATTGTCAAGAGACTAGTCGCATTTAATGCTATTCTGTCAAAGCCACATCACATTAAATGAGATATCCATGGCTGAACTCGTATCGAACGGGCATCCCTACTTCGGCCCCTCACGAACTTTCCCGTCGCAATTGGGCCTTTTCGTCTTGGGCCTTTGAGCGGCCCATTGGATTCGAATTTTTCCCCATGCCGCTTCAGTATCTTACACAATTTTTCTCCCAAAGTTTTGCTTTAAATTTTATTATTGTATTCTCTAAAAGAAATAGTGAAAAAAGTGTGTGCTCGTAGAAGTAGCCACAATTTGAATTTTAATCAATTCACCGTACCACTACTATGGTCTTTCATGTCTTCTTGTCTTTCTTTAGCACTTTTTCTTTTTCAAATGAGATTTATATTGAATATAAAATAATGTGAAAATAAAAAAATTACTTATATTGAATATAAAGTTATGTAAAAATAAAAAATATTTATAACAACTTTTTAGCTTAAAATTTTTTAGCATATTGTCTTATTGTCTTTTAATTTAAAGTCACTTCAAGCTAAATAAGTTTTTAACCTTTAAATCACTTCCAAAATTTACTAAGCAATGTTTTTTTGCTTGTGTGGCTTAAAGTAACTTAAAGAAAAAAAGATAAATTTAAAACTAAGTTAGCAAACGAAGCGAGATAAACCTACTCATGTTCAATGTTCAATGGTTTAGAATATATAACAACTTAATAACTAAAAAATAAATTAAAGAAAAGGAAAATAATTTTCTGTTATATATTCAACTTATAATTATAAGCAAATTATGTAGAAAAACACTTGGTTACCATAATGCAAACTTATAATTTACCGGATTTTATTTGAGAAAAATAATTTCTTCAAAAAACTAGATATGATGGAAGCTATATATACTTTCCCAAAACATTTCATACATACTAATTAAAGAAAAACGATTATTAACTTCTTTTGTTACCATTAGGGTTCGAGACGCGCGTTAGTGTGCAATGTTTAATTGAAATTAGAATATATTTTTAAAGAGAAAATAAATATGTGATGTAAATGTTTAAAAATTGAAGCAGTTACAAGTAGAATCCGAATTAGTTATGAAAAATAGGAGTAATGAAGTGATTTTCAATTATGTTCTTAAAGTTTTAAGATAATTTAAATAAAGAGAGTTGTAGAAAAAAAAACTTTTGAAACATATCTTGGGTAAAAAAAAAGGTCAACACAACTTCAAATTTAAGAAACACCAAATGAGTGTTCTCCTTTAATATAATAGTATATTTTTTTTATTTTAATGCACATAAATGAAAGTAGTTAATAAATGTACACACGGAAGTATTGAGTTCGTCCATTTCTTTTAGAAGTACAAAAGCCTCTGTATCGTATGGAAGTACGTATTTGAATGCATCTACTTGGTAAAATCAAAATTATTTGGTATATGTACGGGGTGCCCCGTAAATTATGTTTGTTTGATGAATTGAATCCAATCCGATCAAATCTGCCAATGAATTAGCACCTACAAGAGTGAACAAACGTGAGCTAGCCGGCGGCAACTCGCCGAAAGCCACTTCGATAGTGAAGTTAGAGAGTATTTAAGAGAAAAAAAACTAATAAGTAAGCAATTTAACATGATTTTAGCTTATAGTATCTGATTGTGCATAGCTTTAGTCTATGAGCCCTCTCCTTTTATAGTGAATCTCCTTTATCTCTCTCTTCAATTCTATTAATCTCCCTATCTGGCATGCAGCCTTGTAAAACGGTTTTTTCACCCCTGTCGCTGTATCTGCGCCGGTGGCATAGCAACTTTAGTTACATCATCATAAATATTCGCACATAGTCATGTCATTTGGGCCGAGCGCTTAGTAATAAATGCTTCATCCGAGGTTGCAGCGCACTTAATAGGTGATATACGCCTGATCTAATCGCATTTAATGCTATTCTATCAGGGTCATATCGTATTTAATGCTATGTCAGTGCATTAATTGATGCGACATTAGTGACTGATCTCACGCATGCCGTTGAGCACAAACGATTCGGCCCCGAAACTCCCCTACGAGCTGAACTACCATTTTTTTGTTGGGCTTCTTTCCTTTGGGCCTTAACAGGGCCCAACGGGTCAAGGTTTTAGCCCATCCCCCTTTAGTATACATTTAGTATATTTCTATTCCAAAAAATAAACCAAGCTAAATTTTCCATAGATGCCCCTAATGCCCAATTAATGCAGCCCCTTTAATATATTGCAACTTGTGGGTGGATCCAACTGCATTGAACACTAGGGGTTGGTAGGTAAGGGTTGTTATATCCCTTCTTGGATGTGCATGGATCCAATATATATGGATCATCACTATCCTACCATGTTCCCAAGCAAGGTTGGTAGGTTGGTAGGTACATTTATGTGACAAAACTATTCACTATAACTCTAAAATCAAGATGTGGCCATGACATAATTGCATGGAAAAAGAAAAAAAAATGATTTCATCTATTAAAATATTCAGATGAATCACTAATGTTGATTCTGAAACCTAAACTCAGAAACATAAAACTATTGTGATTTTGGTGATTCTATGAATAATTATGTTACTGAGATACTAGTGTATTGGTCATTCAATTTTTTGGGTTGTAATGGCCATATATAAAATGTCTACACTTAGTAGTGTTTGAATCTTAGATTTGTGGAAGAAATAATTAAAGAGAAAAAAGAAAAAGATAGGAAAAAGCTATTCAAACATATCATAATAATTTATTTCTATCTTTCCCTCTTCCTTCTCTTTATAGTTTCCATCTATAAATCCAAAATCCAATAAGAGTCTTAGTGGTCCCATTGCAAGTAATAAGTAAATTTTCAGATCATTTTTAATGCTCTCTTTCATAGAAACAAACTTCATACCAAATAAATTTTTGGAGGGAAAAATAAAGAATTGATTGGACTTGAATTGTCAAGTTTTTAACTTAATTAGAGCTGTTTTTTTTTTGGGTATTTTTAAGAACATCAAGAATAGTAGATCATTTCACAATTGAGTGAAAGGAACCAAACGCACTCCAATACCATTAAGATTGTTTCATTGGAACTTGATAATTGTGTATTTAAATCACGTAAATAGGTTATTTACATGCAGAATTAAATTATATATATTTTATACTTTTTGGACCCTATTGTGCGAACTATGTTATTAGATAATAGTACTACTTGTACAGTTGTACATACTATAACCCTTATAAATTATTCTTCATAAGTAATTGCACTTCAAATCGAAATTTTTATAATCTAGATAACAACCACAACATAATTGGCAACAAACTTTAAGTCGCCGAAGGTCTTATGCAGGATTTTAGCTATAGCTAGCATCAAATATTTGGCAACGATATTTATATTTGGTTATCAAATATTATGTTTTTCGCAACCAAATGTCAATTGGTCAATAGTTGGTACATATTCCACGACTACATTTTAGTCGCCAAAGGTCTTGCGTGCCAGCAATTTCAGCTCTATAGCACTATACATAGTGACAAACCTTATTGTGGTTGCCAAAAGATGTGTTTTTTATTACTGTGAAAAAAAAATTATTTGGTAGCCAAATCGTTCATATTGTGCAATTAATTTTTATGTTGAATGTGCCAAAAGTTGTTTTGCAATCAAGTTTCATGTTAGATTGACCAATTTATGAATTGGTTCAAGGCGTTTTTACAAATTATTAAGTTTTTTTTTATTATTATTTTTATGTCTTATGACGTACGAGTTAATTCACACCCACTTCGACTAATTTTTAAAAAATTAATTCTATCGTCAACTTGAAGAAGGTCTATTAAAATCAAGATAAAATCTCGTATAAACTAACCATAAAGAATTGAAAGCACGTATAAAGTTTTGAATTTGATACATTAATTGAAAATGAAAAACTCTTAAGTTTGGAGCCCCACCCTTATGGGGGGATTATTAAGAGTCTTAATGGGTAATTTGAAGTGGGTTAGATCCATAAGGGGACATAAAGGACCCACCACCATGGTCATGCATGTGATGTTGGTGGGAGTTCAGCTATAGGCTATTAATAAGTACAACACCACTTACCCTACTGATAGAAAGAAAAGCAATAATAAGTGTATTTGTAAACAACACGGCCTTGTTAGACAAACTTCTTTGAGAGTGAGAGGAGGTGGAGGGTAAAAACATCCATGGAAGCTTCTATTGTTTCTACCTAACCCCTTTGAAAAAGAAATGTTGAAAAGCAATGTCAGTCTCGAGCTACAGTTTTCTGTTCCAAACATTATTTCTCTCTTTGTCCATTAATGTACTTAAAAGATTATTAGATTATGTAAAAATTTACAAAAACAAAAATCTCGTGAAACGATCAAACTAGATACTTTCAATACACTGAGACAAATAGAGCACGGTAAAATTTTCGAAATCGAGAATCGTGTGCCGCTTTATTTGGGACATATTATTGGAATGTGTTGGCTTCTTTTCAAAACACAACCACCATTCATGTCTCCTTTTGCTCACAGTCATCCATATGTACACATTTGTATTGCATTGCATTTTCAAGGGTTGGGGTTCTTCTTCTTCTTCTTCTTTTCCCATTAATTTCTTCTTTTTTTTTTTGTTACTATCATATCATGTACATAAGATAAGATGTTTATGGCTTATAAGACGTTCATGGGTAGAACCAGAATCACTGAATAGTCAGGTCAAGAACATATAATAAATTAAATTGGTAGTTTTGGTCGGACCTCACATAGTGTGGCAAACCATGAATAAATGCTGGTAGTTCGCCATTTTGATGGTGGGACGTCCATGGTCAAGGGCCCAATAGAGGCGGTCCACCTCTACGTTTCGGAATAATTTTATAATTATAATAATTATAAATATTTTAAAATTGTACTGTGTTCGTCTTTTCAAAAAGTTTTTAAAAAATTAATATTTGTCCACTAAGACTGTAAGAATCATTGGCCTATCTGAATTAAAATTCTACATTTATCTTTGGAACATTTCATCTCTCTGGACTTATAGACTACAACGAGTCAAATGTGAAAATATTTATTTAGCAATTATAATATCACTGTGGTTTTGCTTATATCCTCTTTATATTTAGTGATGTAAAGAAAAAAATTAAAAGCAGAACAAAAGAGAATGTTGGGAGCAAAACAAAAGAACATAACACTGTTAACTTATTTTTGTTACTTAATTAAGAGATAAGAAAATTGCTACTTAATTGAGACGTTCATAAATTAATCTGAACACCCGTTATATATAAAAAAATAAAAATTGTAATTGTTAAAAATATCACCTAAGTAATGCCGTGTAATATTCGGAATAATTTTTAATTCCAAAATCAAAAGTTTTGCAGCAGCTATATATATAGGCACTTTCAGTATTTCCCAACAGTATGCAGCTGCTTACAGTATAACTACATGTGTAGATAATTGAGATTCAGATACATTTTCTTGTGATTTGAGCCCAGAGTAGACTGATTAGGTGGCTTTAGATTTTTACTTAACCAAGCCAAAATTGAAGATACTAGCACTATTAGGTAGTTTGCTTATTTATTTATTAATAAATAAATTAAATTTTATTTAAATCATATTATTTAAGTAATTTGTGATTTATTTATTTATTTACTTATAAATTAGTTACTAAAATGAATTTATTTACTTATTTACTTATTTGTTTATAAGTCAGTTTATTTACTTATTTGACTACTCAAACAGTTTATTTGTTTATTTATTTATTTTTAATTTATTTAGTTATTTAAACGACGTGATTTATTTTTTAACTTATAAATTAATAAATAAATAAGCAAAACTACCCAAACAGAACCACTAGCATATATAAATTTATAGTCTTCCTAATCAATGAGTTATTTGAAATAGTTGAATTTATGGACTTATAAATTATAATTGGATTATGACTTATAGATTATACTGGTTACCTAATTAATGGGATGTTTGTGATTATGTGTTATGAATTATAGGTAGAAAAATGTGATTATAATTTTAAAAAAAAATTGCACGATTGTTACACCTGTAATTTTATAACTTAAATAGTAAAATTGGTGTTTATTAATTTAAAATTAAAAATAAACAAAATTCTATAAATTACACATTTGTTTAAATTTTTTTTATTAAAATGTAAGCTAAAAGCTAGAAATTAAATTTTAATAAACACTCTCAATATGGTTTCTAGAATCTTAATGATTAACTTAATATTATAGATAGACGTGATTACCTTTTTGTCTCTATCTATATATCTATTTGAGCATACCTTAATTTCAACTTAAATCATAAAATAAATCCATGTTGAAAATTATTATTTCAATGAAAATCGTACTTCTCCCAACAAAGTTGTGTGGCAATGGTAGTTTTCAATTAAAAACATCTAGGTGGAAAAAAATGCTATTTAGCCCTCAAGTCAAGCTGTTGATTTTTAAACTAAAAAATACTAAGTTATTTTTTTTTTCATCCAAAAAGAATAAAAGGTAAAAAAATTTTTTTTTTTTTTGCAATGCATCTCGATACATATTACATTTTTAAAAAATAAAAACTTTCTTTCTTAAATATTACAAGTTGATTTTAGTATGTATTAACGAATAACAATATTTTCATTTTAATAAAAAAGTTTAAAAGTAAAGTTATTAAATGAATTCCTTTGTTAGTTTAAATATATATATAAATTAAATAATTTAGTTTATTTTTATTTTAGTTTTTTACTTAAAAATTTCAATAATAAAAAACATTTGAATTACCGGTCAACGCCATGGTAATTTTTGTTGAAATTTTGTGAATTCAATTGGCCATTGAATTTTAAAATTCAATATCAGAATTTATTTACAATTCAATTGACCAATTCAATTGGCAAATGAATTCTGAGAATCAATACCATTGAATGGTTATTGATTTTTCTGTAACCCCCTCCATGATAGAATGTCTATATAAGCTGTCATCCCATTCAGTTTTCTGATACAGAGAAAGAAAGAAATACAGCAGTAAGGTAAGAACCAAAAGAGAGATACAGACAGATTCCAAAGCTGTGGGAGTAAGAGAGAGAAAGGTAGACGGGGTACATTCGTAACCGATCCTTAGTGGTGTTCCAACGATCGGGTCAGCCATTTTATCCTAGGACAGTGACGCCGATGGAAAACCTATAACACCCTCGGTAGGCGGAGAATCATTCTTAAGGAAACTACGTTTGCAGGACTCGCTTTACATATTCTGATCATGTTAATTTATGTATTTCGTTTTTTGTAAATTCTGTTTATTATAATTGTTGAAAGTTAATAAAGATATATTTTCTGGATCACCAAACATGTATATTTTATTGTGGCGTTGAATTTCTCCCAACAATCTTAAGAATGAGATTGTTCTCCAACAAATACAATGAACCACGCCGAAGATCATGAGTCCCTATGCGAACCACAATATTATCCAGAAACGGTTCCTTCAAATAAACACCAAACAAACCTTCCACAAGCTTGTTTTGAGAAAAAGCCAAACAAAGCTTCGCAGGCTGTTTTAATGCCTTTTAGTCAAAAAGACCTTCTATGAAGCCCTTGGGAGGCACGCGTGACAGAGATTTTTTTTTTTTTTTAGGATAAATTACACTGACCTCCTCTGAGATTTTGGTCATATACAGTTAACCCCACTCTTTTAGACAAATTACACTGACACCCCTTAGCAATTAACGTCTTTAACAGAATTGATAAAAAGATAAATTTACCCCTGCATTAATTCTGTGTTAGAGTTTAAAAAAAAGAAAAGAAAAGAAAGTGAGAGGAAGAAGAAGACGCAGAGCAGGCGCACCCTCTACCCAACGCCAACCGCGCCACCCGACGTCGCCTCTGCCCAACGCCAACCGGTTAGTCGCTGCCGCTGTCCCAGCGCACCACCACCGCCGTCCACCGCTGCGACCAGCCGCTGCTGCCCTCCCCCGCTCTCTCTCTCTCCCCCTGTGGTTTCTTCCCACCCCTCCACCGCGCCACCATCACAGCCTCACCAAGCCACCGCCACCACACTGGCCACTGTCGGCGCCATTGTCGCAGCCGTTTATGCCATCCACCGTCGCCACCGTTGTTGTATATATATATATATAGAGAGAGAGAGAGAGAGAGAGAGAGAGAGAGAGAGAGACCGTGAGAGAAGGGAGATTCGACGATGACGAACGACAGCAAGGCGGCGACGACAGGTGTGGACGACGGTGGCCGTGACCGGCAACGAAGGGGGCGACGGCGTGGGTGTGTGCAGCAGTTGGGGGGTGCGCCGCTGTTCTTCCTCTTTCTTCTTTTTTTTGAGCTATTACACTCGTAATCAATTATAAAATATAAATTATTTTTCGATTAACAACGTTCACTACCCTTTTAACGACCTAACACTGTTAGTGAACGGTTTCGATCGTCGGTAAATTATTCTGACGAATTCAAATTACTCTTTTATTATTTTATAAACTTTATAAAAAAAACGAACTGCTCTTTAAAGGGCAAAATTGAAAAAAATTTAATAACACAAACGGTGACTAACGGAACCTAATAGTTTGGGGTTAATTGTAACAACATTTAAGATTATAAAGAAGGGCAGTGTAATTTGTCTAAAAGAATAGAGTTGATTGTATTTAATCAAAATTTTAAGAGAGATCAATGTAATTTAGCTATTAAAGATAGATAATCGAAACAACTTGCAATGACTCATAATAGAATTTGAAAATGCAGTTTCTACTTAATGTTTACTTCTTGATTAAATATTATGGTTAAGTCAATAATTTTAACGAGTCATTGGTGATGATAATATTGATTTCATGTTATAAATAATAATAATTATAATAATAATAATAAATTGTTGTGATAGTGGGGTGGCGCAGTAGCGGTGGCCGAAGATAGGGTTGGTGGCAACTGCATGGTGGTGGGGTGCGCCACATTTTTTTTATTTTTTATTTTTTATCGTATCAAATGTCACAAAATACAAAATTATTTTTAATTAAAATAAATGAAGGATTATACAAACAAATAAATACTATCAAAATTTAATTAGACATAATTTTATTTCCATTGGTCATTGATTTTCCCTTCAGAGATGCCATCAGTAAAAGACATCTTATTTTGTCCTGGTTTTATTCAAATGAATTGTTCAAATAACTTTCTTTTTGTTTTTTTCTTTTTTTTTCTTTTTATCTTTTTTTTACCTCATCAATGTTTTCATTTCACACAGGAAAAAGAATACAAAGAAGCCCTTGAGGCTTTCAATGAAAAGAACAGGGAGAAGGCTCAACTGCTCACCAAATTAATGGAGGTAAATGCTATATATATTCTTTAGCCCTGTTTGAAATAATAATTTCTTTATTTATTTTATTTAGCTTGTTTTTGTACTTAATTATTTTTTATTATTTAGTCGAACTATTATACTTTTATAATTTTTTAAATCAAGATGAGCTAAATTTTTTTGACCAAAATATAAATAAAATTCAAAAAAATTAAAAATAAAAAACCAAAATAAGCTAATAAGCAAGTTTTTATATTATTTATTTTCTTCTTTTGCGGCCCACGATGGCCCAAAATGAGATTGTGCAACAGAGCTGGTGACTCAAGCTGACTATATAGCCAGTGAGACTGAGATGACACTATTTATAATGGTAGCGTGATTGAGCTCTTAACATTAAAAAAAAAGTCAAAATTCTCTTTATTTTTCTTATACTCTGCTTTCTTCTGTGAATCATGCATGGGTCAGCTGGTAAGCGAAAGCGAGAGACTGAGGATGAAGAAGCTGGAAGAGCTGAGCAAGAACATAGATTCCCTGCGCTAAGACATTCCCATAACAACGCAGAACCAACAAGTTGTTCATTTGTTTGGTTTTCCTCATAATCATCATTATCGTGAATTCTGTTGTATTTGATGGTTTATATATGTTTTATATTTTACTGGCTTTTCACATATAGAGGGTTATGTTATGGCAGAAAAGAAAAAACAAAAATAAAAAAAAATAACGCAATTGCGCACAAATACACGATTTGCGTGGTTTACTCAATATTAAGGTCATGTCTACGGAGTTTCGGCGATTTTACTATTAGAAGAGATAATACAATACAATGGTTAAAAAATTATAACAGAAGTAACAAATATAAAGACTCACCCAATGAGTCTGAAGCCAAAACATGTCAGAAAAAAAAAAATTTCTTCTGAAACGAATTGGGTCACGAGTCGAACCTCCAAAAGATAATTAGGCTCCACGTGCTTAACAGGTTATTCTGATATTGGAAACATATACTAGCCCCTAGAGAGTGTTAAAACCCTTTTTTTTCAGATTTTTTTGCATTTAATTTCCTCATTTTTTTTTTTAACAAGATGCAGCAGTTTGTCCAACACCAAAACCCACCCTTTTTCTCCACTTCTCTATCTCAACCTCTCACCAGGTTCCTTAACTTCTCTTGTGATCATGTCACTTCCTTCCCATCTTCTTGATCCACCACTTTCTGATCTCTGTTGTCACTTCCTCTCTCTGTTAAACCTTTCATTATCTCTCCTGACCTCCATGCCCACACCCAATCTCAACAATCAGGTTTGGGATTCAAGGGCTGGTTAAGATTCATGGCCTTTGGCAATGATAGATGGAACCCAAACATGAAAAAATAATGGCTATTATACGGGCAGAAGTCATGATACTAGTCTTTTAAAGTCACAGTAAGATTTATTTTTAAATGTAACAAGTTAACATGGTCGTGTAACTCTGAAAAAACTTGTAACACCAAGTGGCAACATGTGCAAGCAAATAATTACTTTTCAAATATGAAACATCATATTCTCAGGTGGTAGAGACTCACAAGCGAGCAATTATTGACATCAATGAGGTGTGGGGTCAAGCATTTTTCCAGCTACATATTAATGTGGGACTTTATATTTAGTCATGGGTCTCACATAATTATATGACTATAAAAAGATATAGAACACCAACTGATCATGTCCCTTCTTATAGGGAATAATTTTTTCCCCAAGCCCACCAATTCTTGCATGTGCTTGTTGGGCTCATCCCCTCAACCACTACACCTCCATCTCCAATCATTTCCAAAACATCCGTAATCAAATTGAAAACAATAATACTATGTATTTTTAACCAACTACAAAAATATCTTATAAAATAATTTCTTATGTTGTTTACAAATTTGGAATTTTCTTACAATATATTTCTCGTCATTAACAAAAAATAATAATTTCAGCCATCAATCTACTTGTGAAATTTTTGCAATTAGTTTTGCATTTTTAAACTGAAAGCGATTACAAAATGAGCCACTTTACATAGGTTCATTGCTTCCGCCAATAATTAAAAAGGAATTTTAAAAAAAAAGTTAACAAATGTTCTGGAATTTTCTAAGCCTGATCCAACCCAACATCAATCGGGCCTCGAAAACGATCTCGAACTAGTTGGTTTTGATGAGGGGGAAAAAGGAGATACTGTTGGGTATTTAATATATTTGGTTCAAAAAGAAGCTTTTTTAATCCATTTTTATAAAAAGATTTAAAAAAATATAAATAAAGATATAAAAGTTAGTTAAAAAATAAAAAAATTTACAAAAATAAAATTAAAGGGCAAAATTATCTTTTTACTCTTAATCCCTTAACTCTTCTAATTCGTGGGCAAAATATCCTACCCACTCCTCCCTAGAACTAAGTTTGTGTTTGGACTAGTTTTTTTTTTTTTTTTAATGAGTTTTTTGACTTTTTGGCTCCTTTTATAAAAAGTAAATGTAAAAAAATATAAAAAAAACTAACCGATGCCAAACAAATGGCTTTTTTTTTAAAAGCTTTAAAGTAAAAAAAAAAAATTTTAAAAAATTAGACCAAACATAGACTAATTATCCCTCACATTTGGGATATAGAGTCCAATGAAAACAATAGATCAAAACACAAATTTAATAAACAAATATAAGATAAAAAAAATATTTCAAACTATTAGTTTAATTCAAACCTTTAATACTTAATTCATATTAACTAGCGGGGTTTGTTATTAGAGGTGGTGAAGCCTAGATCGAGACTTTTTTGCTTATGTTTAGAATAATTTTTTTAATATAATATTTTTCTAGTTTTTAGCGATTTTCTTTCAAATCCTAGTTATAACAAGATTTTTTTTAAAAATTTATCT
>JAOTRH010004146.1:0-23982 GCA_034768845.1 Heliamphora exappendiculata
CTCTTCGTTGCTCATTATGGATCCACAGAAACACAGTGTGTCCATCTCTCTCTCTCTCTCTCTCTCTATATATATATATATATATATATATATATATATGTAGAGAGAGATACAGAGGAGAGAGACGAGACCAGAGGGGGAGGGGGGTTGCCGGTGGTGTACAGCGGCGACGTTGGTTGCGGCGAGGGTGGCTTTGAGCTTTTCTTAGATTATATATATAGACACTGAAACAGAGAGATGCAAATAAACGAAACCTTAACCCTCTGAGAAATGGAAGAGAGAGAAATTGGGCAAAAGCCCAATCAGAAAATGGAGGAATTGATGTGCGAAATGAAACTATATGTACTGCAAATTATTGGTTCGACATTTTTTTCCATAAATATATATATATATATATATATATATATATATATGTATAAACAAACAAAGAGAGGTCCAGTTTTCGCTCGAGCTTCAGTTGCCGCTTTTTTTTGGAGGGTTTGGAATTCGGGGGTCTAACTACTGTGGTAGTGGCTGTTTGGCCGCGCGTTAGAGGAGAGAATAGAGGAAGACTATGAGCCTTGGTATCATCTCTGGTTTCTCTAGTTTTGTCATTGATAAGCAACGATTGAAAATTATTAATTTATTAGGTGTGTTTGAAATTTCAATTGTAGAGAAAAAAATTAATAAAATAAAAAATATATAAAATATTTAATGATAAAATTAGTTTTTGTTCCGTTAACTAACAGTCAACTAATAGAAGAGTTCAAATGAAATACAAAAATAAAATAGACGGGAAAATAGTGTAATTTTAAAGACCATGTGAGAGATTACTGTAATAAACTTAAACTGTAAGAAAGATAAGTGTAATTATTCTTAAAATTTTTGATATACAATATGTTGTAGGTTGATTTTTTATATTTATTTCGCATTTTACTTGTACCCTGTTCATAATAGATTTGATTTGATTCATCTAACTAGGCTTTCTATATTTTGCATGTTTTTAAGACAATGAATATTGCTCGATGTATTCTCATCTTTTTATACTGAATTTTCAGTTTTATTTGTGAATTTAAACTTTAAGCGAAATTACATAAATTTTTGTATTCATGGTTTTATTCTTATTTGATTTGTTTAGCCATAATACATTTTTCAAGGCCTATAATATGTATTCAAATCCTTCTTCTTCTTTGATTTTTTAGATTTCCATGTCAAATTTGAATAAGAAAAGCTTGAATACTCCTTTTAAGATAAAAGTGACCAAATTCTTTATTCTTAGTCTTGAAGTATAAACTGTTCTTCCCAAATATCTTCTTTCAAAAGGGTTTCTGCTGTGAATGTATTCTAAGATACTATTTCTTGAAACTGAGATTTATTAGTTTTAAGATAAGTATGCAACTGAACAAAAAATTCGTTATCTATTCAATTTCTAATGAATCAAGATAATTATTTGTTCCGGCATGAACAGTCATTATCTATTGTTCCACTGTTATAGGAGTTGTTTGGCATTGTTTAAGCAATTTAGGTAATCGTTGACTTCTTGCCAATTGATTCGAAGTAGTTTTATTGTATGCAAAGGAGAAAACTTTTAACTTGAACCATTTTCTTTGAACAGGAGCAGACTTTTCCTGCCAGCAGCAGCAGGAATTGGCGCAACAACTCTGCCTCAAGATAACAGTAACTTTCCCCAAGGATGGCTTCTTTGAAGATCAACGGCGCAAATAAAAAAAAAAAAAAACAGAAAGGATTGTATTTGGCTTGTATTAATTGATAGATTATGGGGGGAAGCTCAGACTTCAGTATCTCAATAAATTAAGAAGAATTATGAGTTGGGTGGTGGATATATACTTCTCTTTACTGATAAAAAAAATGAATTTTAATCGTGTCGATCAATAACTGTGTTTGAATAACTTTTTTTTTACTCCCATAAAATTAACAAGTTCAAAATTTACATTCAAACTTTTTTTTCAAGAATACTACAAACTCAAAAAATTAGCTTAAAATTTTACCTAAATTCAAAATTAATGGCCAAGATTATTTGCAATAAGATTTACACAACATATAATTGAATTTGAACATTTCATTGTAAATTTGGGGTAAATTTCTTGCAATAATGTTTTTTTTTTCAAATAAACACTATTCAATTTCGAATAGATTAATTTGCTTTACTGTCATCTTAGCCAGAATTTGCAAATAAAACTATTAGCAGTGTTTCGTTGGCGGCAAAGAGAAAAAGGTAATGTAATTAGTAACAATAGATAAATATTTCGTGCCAACTACGAAATTGTTGGCATTAAAATTACCCAATTTAGAAAACGTAATTGTTTGAAGACTAAGTTCAATAATTTAATCATAAATTCTCAACCCACCTCTCCAAAGTTGGTAAGGCTTTCAATTAAGAACTAATTAGGTGGATTAATGAAACATATGTATCTTCCAATTTGTTGAATGTTCTTTTTATCAAAAATTTTATGTGGGGCCATGAATTCTTCATCTCATTTTTGGACCTAATTTTTGCTAGAATTTAATCGCTAATTTTCAAATGCAAACGAAAACACACAAGTATACACATACTAAAAAAAATCATGTAAGAATTTACGTGGTTTGATACAAGCTACTTACGTCCACGAGTAAAAAAGATAATCCACTATAATTGTAAGTATATAATTATGAGACCAAAAATACTTCAAAATTCGACACCCACAATTCGAGTTTTGAAACAAATCCCGTTTTCTCGTTTAAAAGTCACCTTGATACTTCAGATTTTTTTAATCTATTTTTACATCTCTATCTTTTTTATTCAACTCCACAAACCTACTAGAATATAAGGTTCATATTTATAGGCAAATCTTAAAACCCTAACTGCCATATAATTATAAAACCCTAATTATATGGGTCTGCATAATCTAAGGCATACACCGAGCAAAATCTCTATATCGACTTGAACTATGCAAACTACTCCGAAAATAACCGGTGTTGATGCCAATTTTGCCGTTATCGCCGATCTACCACACTCAAACTAGTATAGCCCACTCATTTACACTGAGATATTCGACGCCTATTCGCCATGGTGTTCGGTGTCTCCACCTATTCTCCAACATATAGTAGTTGCCAATCATCTGTTGAATCAAAAAATCGTCGTCTAATTTGACTCCGCTTGCAGCTAATCTTGATTGTCCAGTGCATCGCTTTTTGCCTTGCACGTCATACCAAGCCGCCATCCTTTTTTTCCTCTTCAAAAACAAACGGAAGCACAACTATACGTACACTAAAGAAAAAAAAATCACATAAAGATTTACGTAATTCAACACAACCTGTCTACATACACATGTGAGAGAGATAGTTCACTATAACCGTAGAGTATACAATTATGAAATTAAAAATACTTTAAAATTAAACACTTACAACCTGAACCTTGGAATAAATCCCATTTTTTCGCTCAAAAATCACACCAGTGCCCCCGATATTTTTCTGTTATTTATATATTTATTCATTTGATTCAACTATTCACACACCCACTATAATTACAAGGTTTATATTTATAGATAAGCACTAAACCCTACTTGTCATATAATTATAAAATTCTAAAATCTTAACCAGCATATAATTATAAAAATCCTAATTATATTGATCTACAGAATATAAAATAGGTTAATTATTCTAAGATCCTATTTTAGTGACTTATTTTGGGATAAATTCAATGTAGTAAACTGCTATCATGTGAAGTCTTTATTTAAATATTTAATACTTTTTTAGATATTTATACTTTCATGTATTATTATGTAAATTGAATGCATATATACATATTACGTATACAGTTTAGATATGAAAAATATATATTTTATTATAATTATTTGGCCGAATATAATAGTACAAATCTTATTGATTTACCATTTATGGTAATTATGTTCCATGATCAATGATTTGATATGGTATACCATCTTCAACTGAAAATAATTCTGTGTATTTTTTATGATTTTCTTACATGATTGTTATGAATTTGTTGTGAAAAGCTAAAATGTAACTATTAGAAACCTTTATTTTTTATGCTCGTTCATTTGTTTTATATACGAATGATAATGATTGTTATAAAAAATGATAATACTGTTTTTCGTCTTTAGAATTTTACTACATAAAATAAAAATATGTTTTATTGCAAAAAATGAGAAAATTATAATTTTGTTACAGAAAATAATAATGATGTTATTCGTAATAAATTATATTTGATAATGAGTTTTGATGTTATGTAAAATAATAACCATACTATACGAAATGAGAATATCTAGATACCAAATTGGTGAATGTAATTGCTCATCAATTTTTTGGGGGTAAATTACTATATATTTCTTATTACCAAAATAAAATATATACAGGTTGTATGCATTCATGTATATCATCTATTCATTATCATAATTATATACACAATTCAAATATTTAATGCATATATAATTACCATAATTATATATTTTAAGTTCGCTTGTTATGAAAAATATATGTTACCAGTTTGTATAACGAACAAAATAAAAAATATTCAAATTTAATTTAAAAATATTTTATGCATAATATATGAAAATATAACCTAATAAAATAATAATTTAAAATTTGATCATTATCTTTAAAAATATAATCAAAATAGAACTTTAAATCAAATCACCCGTAAAAGACACACACCTAAAAATTTTAACGTAAATGTGGTCCAGGAAAAGCAAAGGAAGGGCCATGGTTTTTTTTTGAGTCTTGTACGAAAAAAGGGCAAAAGCTGATTCTTATTTATTCTTTATCGGCTTCTCTTTGAAAGGAAAATAGAAGGTCCCGCGCCATAGTTCTGAATACAATTTTAAATAATGTATTGATTGTTTTTATTAATAAGATATGTATTTGTACTAATAAAATATTGAATATTATTTTAAATTTATTATTATAAAATATTTTACATATATATATATTTAAAAATATTATTCAATAATAATAATTTAGTATAGCATAAATATTATTTATCATAAATTTTAATTGATATAAAAAATAATTTATTTTTTATATACAAATTATTTTTGATTTTATAATGTAAAATATTTATTAAAAAATATTTTAAAAAATATTTGTTGAAATTTGTTTTTGGTTGTTTGTATCGAATCAAGCAATGAACAACAGGTAAAATATTGTAACAAAAAACGTTTTACGTTCGTTTCAATGGAGCATAAATGTTGCCCCTTTTGGGTAGTCCGATCGCCGGTGAGATCAGAAGGTGAGAAGTGCCATTTTTGTTCGGGAAGTTCAGAAAATGGACACCTACACCGATACCAATACTTCGTTGCTTCCTGAGATCGGACCCGATGGCCTCCCAAGGGAAGCCCCTGTCATCGCCTTCACCGAGAAGGTTTCTCTTCACACACACGATATACATAGATGTATAAAATTGTGTGTGTAAGTATTTGTGATTGAGAGGACCCATATCATTCTAATTATCTTATTAATGATTAACAACCTGACGAGGTTGAATACGATCAACTTCTGAGTTATTCATGCCGGCATACTTGTAAAATAAGTCTTTCGGTCCGTGGTCGGCGAGAGGCGCTCCAATGGCCAAGTTAGACGGCCGGGATCATATTTAGAGAGATAAAGTGAGAATTTCACACTTCTGTTGTTGATGGAAGGCCACTAGATATAGAGAGTGAGAGGGCTCAAGCCTTGTCTTGTCTAGTCACCCTTAGGAGGTGTTTGATCATGCTTAATATATTTGTCAGTTTTTTACCACTAAAGTGATTGCCAATATTTATGATTTTTGCTTGGTTGTTTCAGATAATTGAGGAAGAGCAGCTTCAATTGAAGAAGTACGTTTCTTGATTGTCTTTCGATCTCTTAGTTATGCAAGTTAATTGAATTTTGAGTCTTAATATTCAGTTCATGACATTTATCTTTAATTCTGAATGGACAATTGATCCACCCCGCCCCCCTCATTTGTAACTCTGTTCGGTAATTAATATAAAAACCCTCAAGTTTTCGTACAATTTGCTCTTACTGTTCGTGACATATAGTACTTTTTCTGATCCTGCAAACAAATAGTGGATGAACAAGTATGCCATCACCGATGAGAGAAAGATTATAGAAATGTTTTACCTGACAGATAAGTGCATAGTTAAAATTAAAGTGTTGTCAGATGATAAGCCTTACAATAAGAGTCATTTGCAGTGGAGGCTGTTATTAGGAAATTTCAAAATAAAATGGGTAACTTTTTTGAGTTTTATTCAAAAACCTTTTGTATTTGCTGCAGGAGCATGTTGGGAAACGTGAGTGACTAGGAGTTGACTATCTTATTAATTTATTTTCTTGTTTCAAAGTTTATTAGGAGCTATTTACTTTCCTTTAATGATTTGGTTGCTAGACCCTTTGTAAGTTGTGTTTTCTTAATATGTTTGACTACCTAGGGAGTTATAGTGTTGTAGAAGATTTTTAAGTGTATGGGTGGGACACCGAAGTGTCATCTATTGTAATTAGTATAAATATCTACACGAATGAAATTCATAAAAAAGAAAGTTTTGATTCCGAAAAAAAAAATTCTCTGGAAGTTTCTCTTGCTTGGAACGAGTGAATCCTCCTACAATCAACTGCGTGGCTTGGTTGCGTTGAGAGACACCTCTGCAGTATACGACTTGCCTCAATATTCCTTTATATAGCTTCTATAATGTCTCTCACACACGCTAGTTGCAATGTGCCTGAGCCTAAGGTAGGGAGTTGTTTGGTGATAGAGGTGTAAGCCACTCTATTCTATTTGGCAATTGGACCAAGGTGGCATTGGTGATGTACACTAACTTGTTACATTGTCAACCGCGTGGTAGGTGAATCGGTGACACGGCCAAGTGCTAGTAACCACCTAGCGGTTGGCGGTTACAACCACCAGACAAATCTTGGTCATTGGTTCCAAATTGTGCAATTGAATGGATCTTGTTTGTAATTAGGTGTGTGCCTTTAATACTTGTTCAATGTGATGTGCGATCCAAACCGTTGAGAATAAATCCTGCAATTATATTTAAACCTAAGCTGATCGGATGCTATTACGAGGTATTATCCATCCGATCACATGCTTGAAAGTCTATAAATAGGCTTGACGTCTAGGATATGTGATTCACTTCAAAACATATGGAAGATCAAAAGCTCTCTTCTTTCTCTCATTTTGACTTTCTTATTTGTTTATAGAGGTCTTCTTTCATATGATATCCTATAATTATGCAAAAACAAAATATGAGAATTTTGAATTTTCTTGTTCGATATTTTGAGGGTATCTTGGTGCGTCACCATCTTATCTAGCCGTATAAAAAAGATTGGAAAGATCGGACTGCGTTGTATCCTAAATTCTGATTTGTAGTTACTTAATATGGTGGGCATGGATTTGAAAACTAGTTCATGTAAAGCGAACTGATCGGTTTGGATTGAAAATTCAGGCAATCACTTCCAATACTCACTGGTGTAGCAGTGAAAACAAAATTGCTCAAATATCGATATTCCTGATGTGTAGCGGTCCATAATGGTTAACTAAGCTGTTCTATCAAAGAACTGTTGCAAGTTCACATTATGGTATTTAAGCAAACAAAATTTTTAACTTCCCTCAAGATTTAAAAATACTATGGTGCACTTGGGTTGAACCACGAGTTCAACGCCAATTGCTATTCCGGTGAGGAGAGCATGAGCTCTATAAATGCAAGTTAGGCAGCTTATATGGGTTCATGGTTGTCCGATGTGGTACAACAAGCTCTACTACGAAACAAAAGGCAGATGGCTAGCTACCTATAAGGTTGAGCACCTTATGCTTATTCTTGTTTGTCCAATGCGAGATAAGTACGCCCTGTTTGGGCTAAATTTCAGAGATTTTGCTTATTTTTTGAATTTTTTGAACTTTTTTCATCTTTTGACTAAATCTTTTGTCTTTTTCGAATCTTCTCGATAAGATAAAGTGAAAAAGCAAAAAAATTGATGAAAAGATGAAAAAAATTCACTAAAAACGAAAATAAGCAACATTAAATTTAGCTTATTGGATTATTTTGGCTTACTTTTGTTTTTTATGAACCTTTTAATATTTTAATCAAAATTCTTTACTTTTTTGGCTTCTTAATGAGTGAAGTCGAAAAGTATAATAGTTTTGATTAAACAATGAAAAAAGTTCACTAAAGACGAAAATAAGCAATATGAAATAAGCAATATCCCAAAAGGGCCTATAAGAACTTGTACATTTAAGTTCACTTCTAGGATTAACTCGTTTTAGTGTTGTAAAATGGGAAATTTTTTTTTTTGTTCTCAATAATCTATGAATTGATGAAATAGAATCATTCAATCTTAGGGGCCACTTTTTTCTTTCATTTTCATGAACATTTAATCATAGAAAAGGAAAACATATTTTAAATATTTGCAATATTAATCAAAATATGAAAAATTTAAATTAAAAAGTCCAAACATACATATCATTGAGTTTCATAGCGTTGTTGATGATTTTTGAAAAATTGCAATTGCGATAACCAGTTCCCGACACGTATCACTCAATGTTTCCGATACCATTATATTGTGACCGTTACCATTACGTGTCCTGATACTATGATTTACTACCATGCTGGTGGCAATTCAAAGTTGTTTCCATCAAGGCATTTTTTGCCGGAAGGTCAACAATCAAAAGGCTCTATTTAAACAAAGGCAAAGTAGGCTAACAGAGGGAATCTTTTGGAAAGAATAATGGTTGCTAACATGGCACTAGGTCACTGTAGATGGGTTGATGAAATCAAAGTGGCCTTAAGGTAGGCATGAGAAAAAAGCCATGATTGAGATTTTATATATAGAGAACCAGAACCTCTCTGTGGATGACGACTTCATGAAGGTGGAGAATCTATTTATAGGAGGGGCTGGGTGATAGAAACTAGCTCACCTAGTTACTTGTCTAAGTGAGGACAAAGGGATACATGACTTTCTATACCAGAACTTTTATTGATGCAGAAACCCTTAGAGGTCACTAACTACTACTTGAGTGATCATATGTGTTTCCAGTACAAGAGTTACGAAGCATGCTAGATGTGTTTCTTATGCTCTGAGGCTATCTTCATGTGGATTATGTTGTAGTGGAGGCTGATGGAGCGAACCAAAACCTCTATTGGAAGATGAGTTCTTCCTTTTGTCATGGAGGTGTAGACATTCTATTTAAGGGAAGGTCTGGTCATAAAGGTCAGTTCAGCTAGTCACATGCTTTGGCTCGTACAAATGTGGCTCGTATAAATGTTCAGGTGGATCCCTTTGCTTGGATCAATAATCTCGACATCACCACCACAATTGGAAGATGTATCAAAAACCTCTGAAGTCATAATGGCTGCAAATTACTCATGTTCAGAGAGGTAGAGAACATGCCATGTCTTTGTAGTGATTTGGGACTGTGACTCAACCAAGATTTGAGAAATATTGTATTAGGATATTTTCTATTTTCTATTTTTTTAATTGATTGTAAGCTTCTTAGGAATCTTGCAATTTTTAGAAATAGGTAGTCTGAAATTATTATGTTCATTTTTTTGAGTTTATTTGATTTTCCTATTTTAAATAATTTGTTGTTTTACAAGAATTAGGTTTATTCTATTGTAAATAAGGTTGTCAACCTTAGGGCTAGACAGATTAATAACATTTCAGATATTATTCCCTTGTTCCAAATTGTTTGATATTATGCCAAATCAACAAATACTTTGACATCTTTACTCCCGTTTTTCGTGGAGAACCAATCAGTTCAAAGACAAGTTGTAGTGATCTTCCTGCACAGATTCTACTTCCCATGTGCTTCCCTGTTGGTATTAGAGCTTGTGCTTGATTATGGAAAATTGCACATTGCACAACAGGAAGTAGATGGTGGTCGATTCTGCTTCCCACGCGTTTTCCTGTATCCAATTATATGACAAAGGTAATAATGTGGATGTCCTGACCACTGTACGTAGATCATACTATTGGATCCTTTAAATGTTTAATACATTCCTTCATACTTTTTCTCAATATTTGTATTCATATCCCTATATCCCAATCTTTAAGATTTAAGAAAGTTCATCGCTTAAACATGCACCTATTCTGATACTTGTATTTTTTTAATCAACTACAAAAGTGCTTTATTAAACATAAAGGAGAATAGCTATAACAAGTGTTCCCCAACGGAAAATGAGGAAAAAAGAGAGCACTAATATATGATCTCAGATACTTGTACTTGAATTCATGTAATATAAACTCTAGCCACTAAGCTGTAACCCTAGTGTTCCCCTTGAGGGGTTGATTAGAGCATTAGACCTCCCTTAACCACGATGACAATCTTAATGGGGTCCTTGGGTTTTAGTTTTTTAACTAGCTTAGCTTAGGAGACCGGGGTGTCTTTAGACAATCAAGTTTAAACCTTGTCGTATTACACTCAAGCGAAGAATCCGTTCAGCCGGGCTGGTGGAGGTTTGGATCATATTGGTGTGGTTATTAGAGATAGACGCACTTGGTTGGATAGTTTGCTCGAAGGAGAGAGGGAGAGTTAAGCACGCATATGAAACTCTTTGTACATCACCTTTGAATACCTTGGCTTGAGGCTAAGGCACCGTGTGCATTTTTAGCCCGAGTTTTATCTTGATGGAAGAACAACACGTGGTGAAATTCCATTGGTTTAGGTGTAAACCTCATGAGACTAACACATGGCACATCGCTTATCAAGTAGATAATGCGGTGATGATGTGTTGATGTTTGTGATTGTTTCAGAAGAAATGAAATAAAAGATAGGTAGAGGTAGGACGTTTATTGCATGAGGTCTTACCCAATGCTAGATGCAGAGGCACATAATAGATCGATGTGAATATCATGGGCTATCCCGTAATAAAATTAGTTGTTGCCAATACCTTCTTCTATAAGTTGTAGCTTTTATGTGGAGTTAAATTTCTTTTTCTTATTAATTAAGAGGGGTTTAGAGTTTTATATTCTGGGTGGTATTCATTTGACCAATTCAAATTTATGGTGTTGTGCTTTGCTTCCTAGCTTTGTTTCCAAAGCTTACCAAGCTAATGCCCTGAGATGCGGCCTACAAATTAATTTATGTGCCTAGTGTCTTAAAATGAAGCATTTTTTAGGTGCATACTTAAAGTGTTATGGTTCGTAAGTCGATTAGGCTTAAGATGTGCGCATGAAATACAAAGATACCTCGTTTTTCTCTGTTTAGGGATTAGAGGCTGCCTTTTTATTAGGTTACATTGAGCACCCGACTACTATTGCAATAGGCTTGCCACAATGAAGCACCCACATCTCATTGATAGACGCTTTGTTAAGTTAGGAGTATTATTGTACTTTGATCTTATGATATAAATAATAATGGTAGGGGAGCTAACTCTATGTTGCTTTCTCATTCACTACCATGATAATTCTCTCTTTAGCTTTCACTTTTATATCTCTATCTCTACAGTAATCTTAACATAGTATCATAGCAGGATCTTTGTGTAAAGAAGATTTAGTTATTCTTTCCTCTTTTCTTTTTTGCTTTTTTTTTTGGTTTCCTTTTTGAATTCGTCACCGTTAAAGAAAGAAACACTCCCAGATGATCGACTGGTCTTGTAGATGAGAGTGATGACTTTTCCCTTTTTTGTGGATTGTTTGATGTGTTTCCCAATTTTTTTTTCAATTTTCGGAGTTTTTTTTGGAGTTTTCTTTGCACTTTGCGATTGCAATTGGCCAGGCTTGGATTGATGGTTGAAGATGCCTCTGTGGGTGCCGACTAGGGTTCCAGAAGGCTCGACTAAGCCTTATGATTGATTCTTGGTTGATTTTGGCGCACAACTAGGGTTTTCTCATGGTTTTCTTGCTCTCCAGGTCGTGATTAGGGCTTGCCGCCAACGCTTGGTCTTATATTAGTGTCGATTTAGGTTCCAGAGGACTCAACCACCCTTGTTTGTGTCTTATTGGTTGTTTGCGGACTTCCACATGTGGTGGCTACGACTTGCTTTATGTTTTTGTGGATCTGTTGGTGATAGCTAGGGTTTTCTATAGTTTCTTTGTCTCTTTTTTGGATTGCCATGATTTGGTATGAGTTTCTTTGCATGTTCTAAGTATTACTAGTTCTCTCGTGTTCATTTCTCCTTTGATTCGCGTCCATTGCATAGTTCATTGATTCCTTTGGTCTCTTACTGTATGTTCTTGGTTTTCCATGGCTATGTCTGATACTGAAAAGCCTTCTGGTGGTCATGAGGACACATGGTTGACTCGTTTCGGGACTCTTAGTGACAGTTCATCTCTTCATATTATACTTGTTAGTTGGATGGTAGTAATTATTTGATTTGGTCTCATGCCTGTAGTTTAGCCATTGCTGCTCGTAGCGTATCTGGGTATATCATTGGTGAAACTAAACGGCCAACAGTTGTGGGGCGTTCTCGCACATAGTGGATAGAGGACAATGTTTTTGTCATGTTATGGTTGCTACACTTTATGCAGCCTTTCATTAGTTGCATTTTTTTACTTCTGGATACTACACCTAAGATTTGGTTTGCCGCCACTCATACTTACTCTCAGATTAGCAATGATGATCAGCTTTATGAATTGCGGAAGAAGCTCTGTGGATTAGATTAGAAAAACCAATCCCTCGCCTAACATTACGCCAAGTTGACTAGTTTGTGGAATGAAATTGATTATTATTAGGACTTTTAGGCAATTTGTACTATTGATGCTGTTTTTCAAAAGATGGTAAAAAAAGGAACGTGCTTATGATTTCCTTGCTGGCTTATATGTTGAGTATGATCCAATCTGTGTTCAGATTTTGAATCGAGATCCGTTTCCTACATTGAGGAAGCCATATGCTCATGCTTAGCAGGAGGAGAGCAAGCGTCATGCTATGGCGCCTCTTTCTAGTTAGGAGCGTTCTGTGTTAACTGTCACGTCTCTTACACAGATTGACCAGCCTAGTGATACAAGTTTGGGGAAAAGAGTGGACCAGTAGCTTGTGACTAGTTGTGCTGTTAGCATCGTGGTACGCCTCGTTATACTATCGGCCACAACTGGAAGTTACATGGGGTCGTCCTACTCAGGGACGTGGACGTGGCCCCGGTGGTGGCCGTAGTGGTCCTATATGCTCTTAAGCTTATCTTTTTGAGGCCTCTATCGGCCTAACTAGCGAGATTGGCCTCCTTTCTAAGGCTGGGTTAATCACGCATAGGCGGCTGTTGGTCCATGTTGACATCTCTCCTTGTATAGCCTTTACCTCCACCTCTAACTTTGTCCACTCAGGTATTTTCCTAGCACTTAGTGTTGTTGCCTCTCATATTCCTTAGATTATTGTCTCTCATATTCCTTTACCTCCTCCTTTCTTTTTACTCTATTTGTTCTAGTAAAGTTAAGGTTCGAATAGCTGATGGGTCTTTATCCTCTGTATCTGGTAAAGGTTTTATCCATTTCTCTTCTACGAATTCTCTCTCATCAGTTATTAATGTTTCCAATTTTTCTATTAACCTATTGTCTGGTTATTGTCTTACAAGCTCATTAAACTGTTTCGCAAATTTTTTTCTCACTCATTGTGTGTTTCAGGAACTGGTGACGACGAGAAGGATTGGCAGTGGTAGTGCATTTGGTGGACTGTACTCAGTGGATGTTTCATATTTCTCTTTTTTTCTAGCTTCACCTGTTGGACGGGCTCTCTATGCTTCTCGGGTCCCCTCTGTCTCTTCTTTTACATTTTAGATTTTTTTGTTGTACTTAGCTTTGTTCATGCTCTTAAATATCTGGGTGGAAAATTAGATTCTAAGGCTCTAAATGTATCTTCATTAGTTACTCTATTACCCAAAAAGGTTATAAATGCTATGTTCCTACTACACGTAAGGAGTTCATCATTATGGATGTTTTTTGGGAGACAGTTCTTTTTCTGTTTCCTCGAGACATCTCTTTCGGAAGAGACATATAGACTGGAAGAGATGTTGTCAAATACACAGATTCAGCATAATCAGAAGTCTCAAGGAATAATTTTACCTAATTTTACGTAGAGAGATCTTATTTCTAGTGAGAGGAAAAAAGAGCAAGGTGAGAGGAAAAAAGAGCAAGATGTTGCTGGAAGATTAGATAGAATTGATCTGCATACTTATTATCGATGTCAGAAGGATCAGACTGCCCATGTGCAACTACCACCTAGCTAGTTGCTATCTCCATCTTCAGTTTTAGTCTCTTCTGATAATGAGTCTTCAGGTGTAACTCTTGATACTTGTAACTTACTATTGCCCTTCAAAAAGAAGTTAGAACGTGTACTCAACATCCAATTTTACATTTTGTCTCATATGACTCATTATCACTCACATATCGTGCTTTTGTCTCTTCTTTGTCCTCTATATTGATCCCTCGGGGTTGGAAGCAAGGTATTGCGGATTCTAAGTGAAAAGGGATAATGATTGAGGAGATGACAATTCTGAAAAAAAATGGTATCTGTGAGTTAGTATCTCTTCTAGAAGGAAAGAAATCAGTTGGGTGCAAATGGATATTTATAGTAAGACACTAGGCAGATGGGTCAGTTGAGAGATTAAAGGTCAGACTATTTGCTAAGGACTTTACCTAGACTTATGGTATTGAATATCAAGAGACCTTCACTCCAATATTCGAGATAAATTCTGTTTGGGTGCTCCAGTCCTGTGCTGCTAATATGGGTTGGCTCTCCAACAATTGGATATGAAGAATACATTCCTTTATGGGGACTTAGAAGAAGAGGAGAATGTGGTTGTACCACCAGGTTTTCCATCCCGTTAAGCTGAAGAGGCGTGTTATTTGATGAAGGGTCTATGGGATAAAACAGCCTTTTAGGGCTTGGTTTGAAAAATTCTTCAAAGACTATGCTAAGATTTGGGTACCGACAAAGTTATACAGACCATATTATGTTTATCAAGGTAATAAGATCACAATTCTTATTGTATATGTTGATAGCATAGTTATGATGGGCAATGATGTAGAGGAGGTGTTCCATCTCCAGGTAAGCTTAAGTAAAGAGTTTGAGATGAAAGAACTGAGGGCAGCACAATATTTTCTTGGGATTGAGGTAGGTAGATCACTTAAGCGCATCTTCATTTTCCAAATAAAGAATATTCTTGATTATAGTTTTAAATAGCAGTAGCAGTTGGCGTAACGGTAACGGTAACGGTGACGCGGTTTCGAGATGTAACGGCCGTAGCGTAACAGTAGTGGTATCCGGAGCTGTGAATTTTTTAATTTTTTGCACAACTCAATAAAAAACAATTGATTTACATCTTTTTGTTCCATAAATATATTTATTGAAGTTTAAAATAATTTTTGATGAATTATCTTTACTTTCTAGATATAATTCAATATATGTCTTAATTTTTTTACTATATAATCTAGTTAAAATTAACAGCTTAATTATTTTTTTGTAGTAATTAATGAATTTATGTATTATAAATTCATAATGCACAACTAAAATGTCATTAAGTTTTTAATTACTATAAAGTATTGTATATATTGAAGTATAATATTTGATTTATTAATTAAATTTTAATTTTGAATTCACTATTTTAAAATATATATTGTTGTTTGAACTTTAATTTGTATAGATCTAATTTTTTTGGAGGGAGTTGTAAACAAGTATGGATCTTGATCATTTTAAAAAAAAACAAAATACTTAAACATTATATTTTGTACCTACAGCATCACAAAAATTCAAATTCATAGATAGTGGATGCTCAAGAAATATGGATCTTGAATCAAACAGATTATTTAGCTTTCAGCAAATATTTAATCTTAAAGAACTCATCAAAACTGGAAGAAGAATGAACATGTTAAAGAGTCAAAAATTAACAACGAAGAGCAAAATTTGCCGATTGTTGTAAAATTGAAGAGATTTGAGGCAAATATCACAATGCCCAAGTAGCATTTAGCTTGTCGGACTATTATGAATAATTTTAGGTTGAAAATAATAGAAAATGTGGGATTTGTTGATGAAAAAACAAAATCAGAAAATTCACGATTTAAAATCCTATTACACAAGCCGTAACGGCCGTAGCAGTGTCGTTTCGGCCGTAACGGTGGTGTAACGGCCATTACACTAGTGAATTTCTTCCACACCGAAAAATCGTCCGTAACGGGTAACGGAGGCCACCGAAACCGTTATGTAACGGCGTTACGTAATGGTAACGGCCGCTTTTTAAAACTATGTTCTTGATCTCCTAGAGGAGATATGCATGCTGATTGGAAGATTCGTCTATTGGGGTTAATCATCGTTTCGGTAGTGGTTATGGAGAGCCTGTCAACAAGGAAAGATTTCAGAGGCTTGTGGGGAGATTGATATACCTATCTCACACTAGACCTGATATTGCATATGCTGCGGGAGTTATCAGTCAGTTCATGGATGGCCCCTGTAGTGTACATCTTGATGTTGTTTATCGTATTTTGAGATATTTTAAGTATGCTCATGGGGAAGAAATTCTGTTATCTAATAATGGTCACCTGAAATTAGAATCATTCACATATACAGATTGAATTGGTTCAATTGATAATAGACAAATCGGGTTATTGTATTTTTGTAGGAGAAAATCTGGTTACGTAGAAAAGTAAAAAGCAGACAATGGTAGCTAGATTAAGTGTCGAAGCTAAGTATAGATATATGGCACATGGCATTTGTGAACTTGTATGGCCCCAAATACTATTACAAGATTTATGGATTGGGGGCAAAAAACCTGTGAAGTTGTATTATGACAACAAGACTGTTATTAATATTATTCATAAGCCAGTGTAACATGACAGAACGAAGCATATAGAAATTGATAGACATTTCATTAAGGAGAAACTGTGCAAGGGTTCAATTTATTTACTTTTTGAAAAACTCGATTATTAATTAGCAGATATTTTTACTAAAGGGGTTTAGCAGTAAAGTGTTTTATCCCGTTATGTACAAGTTAGGTATGAGAACTATCTATGCATCAACCTGAGGGGGAGTGTTAAGTTAAGAGTAGTATTGTACTTTAATCTTATTACATAAATAACTATAGTAAGAGAGCTAACCCTAAGTTATTCTCTCATTTATTACGACAGTAATTCTCTCTCTACCTTTCTCTTTTATATCATCTCTCTACAGTAATCTTAAGACGTTTGTATGGGAGCTGCAATCTGTCAGAAACATGCTCATCTGTCTCTTTTTGTTTCTGGCTGGACACATGCGACCATTTTCAGGACACCTCTGGGACACAACAAGGGTGAGCTAATATTTTTACGACTTTTAAATAGCAAAAGCATATTGACACAAGTTGGAAAAAGAGAAACTGACTCTTAACCCTAGATCTGATTTACAAAGAGGGAAGAGAGAGAAAGAAAGAGGTGAGGCTCCGGCATGGAACTTGAGCTTTTGACAAACGGAAAATAAGGAAAAAGAGGAGGTGGAGGAGAGGAGGTGCTGAACTTAGAGAATGTAACTCGTCCTTAATGGTGACCTTTCTTCACTCTTTTCCCATCCTTCCTCTTCCTCTCCATCATGCCATATATATGTAACAAGGAGGAGATGAAGAGAGAATGTTTTGCACCAATTAATTATTATCCGGTTTTGATTCAGATTGGACCCAATTTCATGGGACATAAGCTTGGGTCTGCTGCTCTTTGCTGATTTCACATGTTCTTACAAACACAAAATTCAAATCTCTGCAGAAATCCTGACTTTCTACTGATAATTTCATGTTTTTTTCTAGTTGGCTGCAAAAATTAATTGTGATTGCTGTTTTTTTCTACTTCGCTGCACAAATTAATAGCCAGTGGCATGAGGCTTGTATATATTGTTTTGGGTGTTGGATAACGTTATTCAGCACTTAATGCTGAACGTATTATGTAAAAATAAATTACGTTCAATTGATAATTAAAATTCATATTAAAACTTTAAGTACCTCTTAAAATATAAGCTAAGAGTTTGTGATATTTAGATAATTAGAAGTAGCAATCTTTTACTTAGTTCTTATTGAATTTGCAGCAGTTAATGCAAGTATATCCATGTATAGAAGCATATTATATGAAATAATCCCATTTTTTCAAAATAAAACTTTTTGTGACAGATTTTATTAACAATTATTTCCAATCATAAAATGTAAATTGGAAATCTTGGGGGAATTTTTATTTTGAAAAATAAAATGTATGGGAATTTCCATAATTTGACGTACAGATACTATTTCCATGATTTGATGACATAATTTTAATCAATTATAATTTTCTACTTCAAATAAAAGTTGGGGTCATTTCATTAAAATTACATTGGTGAACTACAATTTCGTGGTCCATAAGGCTAGTTTGGATTAGGATCGAGCTCAGTTTGGTGGATTTTGATATTGGAACGACTTAAATTAAAATTACCTTAGTATTCTTCTTTATTAGGTGTGATCAAATTCGTAACAATAAAAAGATCTACATAAAATTTTCGTCATGTGAAAATATACTTTTGCCATGTCCTTGTTGTTTCATGTCTGAAGTTTTTGAAAATTATCGTGCTGAAATGTCTTTGTCATGTTGCATCTATGTCATGTGTTTGTGTTCATGTTTATGATATTTTCTTCTAGATTGTATGCGATATCTCATTCCATATCGATGGAAAATAGAAAATAGAAAAATAGTCTAATACGTATAGAAACATGTTGGCTATTACTACTAATATGGGTTTTAAGCATTTTGGACCACATTGCTAGGTTTTTTATTCACGTTATTAGGCCACTAGTTCACGTGGGTAGTTACATAACTTACATTATATTTTCTAAGTATATTGAAATCACCAGAGGAACAATCCCTGCAACTTGGGTTTCCTTTACTTGCCTGCCTTTTGATACTGTGATGTAGAAGTTTTTATACTTAAAACTCTTTACAACCTTCTTCTAATACTTCAAGCAGATACATTGAAGAAAATTATTCCAAGATTTGTGATGTTGAACCGGAGCTGGCAAATCTTACATTAGAGATGAAACTCACAGCTGGACTAAAAAAGGCAGGTTAGATCATTGTCATAATTATTTCCCGAACTAGAATTTTGTACTCTCTCTCCCTCTGCTCCACTCCCCCCCCCCCCCATGTGTATAGTTTAATTGGTTATTGCTGTTGCTCTCTCGTATGGCCAACACCTTAAGCACTTGAACTTATGAGAAAGAAAATTGAGATGTCAACTGAGAGAATTCGAGTGGCAAAGCTGAAGGAAGAACAATCACCAAAGGTTTGTCCTCAGTCCTTGTCAAATACACAGATGAATTCTCCTTCCGTTAGCATAAAAACTGTGTACTATATATGTTTAGCTCCTTTTTATTTTTTTATATGCTGCTTCCCTGTAACTTTTTTCACCTGTGGAAGCCATATGCAAGAATGTCTAGAGCTATAAGCCTGGAGGCTAAAACATGCCTGGAAACTATTATGATTATTGGTATTGTTATTTCTTATGGAAAAGACAAATGTGGCCAGGTCTTAAAGAACATCTACAAGAGTATATAAAAGGAAACTTTTCTCTTCATATAGCACCATGCTTTTTTTTTTTTGTTAAATGTCTAGAGCTATAAGCCTGGACCTGGAGGCTAAAACATACCTGGAAACTATTATGATTATTGATATTGCTATTTCTTATGAAAAAAATAAATGTGGCCAGGACTTGAAGAGTTAAGATACATCTACAAGAGTATCTAAAAGGAAATTTTTTTGATTCATATAGCACTGTGCTTTCTTTTTTTTTTAGTTGTTGATAACATTTCTATAGATACTATTTTTTCAGCCATTCCTCATCTTTGCTTCATGGTACTTGCTTGGCTGAAGCTAGAAGCATTTGTAGTGCTTTGCTTTCCACCTCTTTTGGCAATTGGCAATTCTTGTGTACAGGTTTTGTAAAGATGGTTTTGTGTTTGGTCGTGCCTCATTCTATCCGGGTGTGAAACTGAGACGGGCTGGTTGGTGGCTGTATGAACAAAAAGCTCTTTCAAAAGCAATTAATTTGAGTAATTTATCAAAGAAAAATACTTAACCTTATTTAATGACTTTATTCCCTTTTATGTCTTTATTCATACACACCCTGCATGGGCAAGTCAGCTTTCCTTTTCTTTTGGAGTCATATTAAACTGAACACCTGGGAACATAATCAGACAGATTTTTCTGTGAATCTACTTTCATTTTGAGAAAGGTTTTTAGGCTTGTTGATCTACCTGAATTTCCTGTTTTGTAGTTAACTTGTTTTTCAATCAGTATTAATAGCCATAACTTCATAGTACTTGGAGAGTTTATGGAATCATGACATGGTTTTGCTTTTGCACAAATATTTTCTCCTTTTATCCAACTGATAATTTGGTGTTCAGCTCAGGTATGGGAGGCAGCATCACGAGCTGTAAAGGATGAGGAAGCTATTAAGCAAAAGCTATGTGAGGACTTAGAAAATCTGGTACATATCTTTAGGAAATATGGAATTTCAAGTATCACTGTTTTAGTCATTTTCTGATAGAATTGGTCCTTTATAGGTTCAAGAAAGCAGTAACACTCAGCTTGCTAGACTGGAGGAGTTAAAAAGGCGACTAGAAGCATTGAACCCTAGCCGATCATCTATTCTGTCACTTGTGTGAGTCCTTCCATTTGTGCTTTGTGTCCACGTCAACAAAGAAGATTACCTTGTTTTCATGATCTCATCCTCAAGTGCATAGTTTGTTCTGGTCTTATTTTTTAGCCTAATATATTTCCTTTTGATCCCACCAATTGATATTCCGCTAATACATGCTTGCTAGATTATGGATCTGTGATGCTGAACCAGAAGACGGAGAATGGGAGAGAAGGAGCATAGAAGGAGCCACAACCCTAATTCTTAAACATACTTCAATATTATTGTGGGTATCTAATTAACCTTGCCTTTGGGCAAATAAGCCAATCTCCTCGCCTTCGAACAAGTAGGCTGCCGACCATTCTCCAAGTAGGCCACGGGCCAGTCTCCATACAGACCGTCGGGCCAATCTCCTCGCCTCTGGGCAAGTAGGCCGTCGACCATTCTTCAAGTAGGCCGCGGGCCAATCTCCATACAGGCCGTCGGGCCAATCTCCTTGCCTTCAGGCAAGCAGGCCCTGGGCTAATCTCCAAGTAGGCCGCGGGCCAATCTCCAAACAGGTCGTCGGGCTAACCCCTTTCCGGGCAAGTGGGTCAGCCCACGACCCACGTTATCTCCAATATTATTAACATGGTCCTAAGCTGGGAGCAGGGCTTAGGCACCTCCTTGCTCAGGAACAAAGGAGGTACGTGGTTTGGAGGCTAGAATTGTAGGGTTTATTAATGGAGTGGCGTCCAAGCAACTCTATATGACCGGTCATAGAGAGAGACGCCTGACCAAGACACAGAGCTCTTGCAGGTATAGGAGTTGGCATCTAGCAGACCAAACCTGCAAACAGTGTGATACGGCGTATGATACCCATCTCAGCATATCATATGGGCCACCAGAGCCAGCAGATTATATTTGCAGAACCAATGGGAGATGAGACACCCGTCGTTCTTAGTGATCTTGAAGATACGGGTGTCCCATCTACATCGCCTATAAATGGATACACTCCCTCCAGAAGCATATCATCCTCAACCATATCATTCAACTTCTCCATATCTCTGGTTGCTCTCCACTGCTATCATCTCTTTCTCTCTAAGGTTGCCCTGAGTTCTCACTTCCTCCACCTCCGGCTTTCTCGGGCCAACCTGGTGAACTCCATCTTTCCAGATCTCACTACTCCGGTCTACGATGAAACCCTTCATTTACATTATACTCTGCTAGGGAAGAGTGGTGTCCGCCATACATAGTTCCCAGGAAAGCCACACATGGTAATACTGACCACTCCCATGCCAGCCTTGAGGTGACAGAAACCTCCAGGGGATATCATGCAGATGGTCCCCACAATGAGCAACCGGCTAGCCTCATTATCGCCGATCAACTTTGAGCTATTACCGATCACCCAACGGCTATGCAATAAACTCAAAACCTTCTCATGGAAACTCTGCTCACCTTGCAAAGGGGACCCAATTCTGCACCAAGCACCTAGACGGAAGCGGCGGATCCACCCCTCCCGATGGGCTCGAAAACTCAAGCACACTTGGAACCTGAGGGACTAAGGGTGCAGGATCCGCCGCCATCAACTGGGCAACTGCCAGCTCGAGTCCCCCAAGCTTTCTCTCACGGTGTAGGCTCAGCCCTACACCCACAAGGTCAACCTAGCTTTTCTGTGGCACACTTCACTCTGGAGCAGATGAAAGAACACGTACGTGCCCTCCTTTGGTCAGAAAAAGTTTCCACTACTCCAAACCTCGATCTACATCCCTCATACCCTTTTAAGAACTTGAATTCTCCCTACTTCAAAGGCTATGTCGTCCGCAAATTCACCCGTTTGGACGGGCGGAGAGGAAATGCTAAAGAGCACGTCACTCGATTCGTAGACACACTCGGTATTCACATCGGAGATAGAAATCTCAAGCTACAGGAGTTCTCTAAATCCCTCATTGACAGAGCTTAGTCATGGTACACCAACTTACTTTGTGGTTCTATCTTCTCATGGGAAGCGTTGGTTAAAATGTTCTATGCCAAGTTCTTTTATGTGAAAGAACGCTTGACTACCCCCCACCTCATGAGGGAAAGCCAGAAACACTCAGAGGACGTGCTCACATATGTGCGACGTTTTTGTGAACTAGCTGTGGATATCTAGGACCCAGTGGGTGAAGATTAGCTGGTAAAGCATTGCATTCAAGGAATGAGCTCCACCTACAAGATCCATATGGTAAATCACAACTTTCAAAATTTCTCCGCTTTGTGTTTAGCAGCCAGAAACCTGAGCGAAACGGTCAGTTCCGCTCCCCGTGAATTGGCCCGTAGCGATACCAAGCTCCCTCTTCTTAGAGGCTTGGGTTTAAACAAGGCCCTTTCGTGTATGCTGCCTGTGGTACTTTTAATTGAGCACGTGATAACCGTAACAAGTGAACCAGGTTCGAGGGACCTCCCCCTCTCGCAATAACGGTGGAGAAAGAAAGCGAGCCAGGCTTAGATCCCATAGTAACGATGCACCGCCACTAACTCCACTAAGTCGACTTGAGGCTCCACCACTGCCAGAGCCGCTACATTTGCTTGAGGCTCCATCACTGGGTCCACTAAGTCGGCTCGAGGCTTCATTCCCGCCGGTGGCTCCGCTACATTGATTCTAGGCTCCACCACTGCCGGAGGCTCCGCTACACTTGCATAGGTCTCCATCACCGCCGATGGCTCTACAACATCTGCCCCAAACTCAATTGCGTTTGCATCCACAACCAGTGCTCATAGGATCAAATGCCTCATAACTCGAAATTGGCCCAATAAAACCTAAAACCCGTCCGGGGTCGTTGTTTCAACCGGGATCACATAATGTTTCACATAACGTCTCAAAGACTCTCCCACCCGCGTCACCGCAGCTACTGCTGTGATCTCCACCCATGGTTGGTAACCCTGCCATCAACACCTACGTATGTAATACAATGGACAATAAGTTCATGAATCCCTCTCCCCCTCTTTTTCTCAGCAAAGTAAACTTGAGAGGAAGATAACAAGTGTGAGTATTCAAATAATTCGGCCCCTTCATCTCAAACAAATAAGTTCTAACCTCTCTTTCAAAAAAGGAAAAAAAAAAGGTTTTCAACCAGCGCCCCCCTCCACGCATAAAAAGGTTTTAGCTGAACCCCCCTTCCTGGCAAAACTCTCCTTCCTTGAAAAAACAAATCAAGTTTTGGCTGTCAGCCCCCTTCGCGGATAAAAAGGTTTTAGCAGAACCCCCCCTCCTCGCAAACTCACCTTCCTAAAAAAAAGTCAAGTTTTGGCTGCCACTCCCCCTCCACGTATAATAAGGTTTTGGCCGCCACCCCCCTCATGGAAAAGCTAATCTATCCTTTGCTCAACATTAAATTCAAAATAAAAATTAGTTCAGCCGCCGCCCACCTCCGCGCAACCTCCTCTCTTCTCCACGCCGAGGTGGGCCTCTCCTTTTCTCAAATTTGTTTCTTAAAAAAAAGAAGAAA
>JAOTRH010004157.1:0-23981 GCA_034768845.1 Heliamphora exappendiculata
GTTGAAAGTTTAATAAAGATGTATTTTCTGGATCCCCGAGCATGGATTTTATGTCGGCGTTGGAAATTCTCCCAACACCTCCCACTAAAGTGGGGGTATAAAGTGGGATCCAAAGGGAAAGGATGTACATGACCTTACCCCATATTTGAAAAAGGTTGTTCTGCAACTCGAACATGCGCCACATGATGCTAACGGCAAAATTCTGAGTGCTTTTTCTTTTGAAAAAAAATTGTTATATGACTTCATGAATTTTGAATCTATTCCCCCACACATTCTAGCTCTTTACACGTGTCACCCATCAAACTTAAACCTAGAAACAAATAAATAAATTAGAAGACAAAGATGAATGTTAAAGAATCCTACAAGCATGCATTCTAGACCTATTAAGGGAAAATGTCATTTATGGTGCATGTGATACTGACATGGATGGTTTCACCACAAATTCTTGATTTCTTGAAGACAATAAAGCCCAAATCAGACACCCAAATAAATTTTGTCAAAACAAAGTCTTGGAAAAAATGATTTAAAATCATTTTTTTAATGTGAATACAAATTGATTGAAGAGGGTAATTGAATCATTACCATTCTTGGGGTGTGTCCTTTGATGGCACCTATTCGGTTTGAATAGGTATGTCCCTTCTTGATGACTATTCTACATAGTCATTAGTTTCTCTATTTATATCAGGGTTCTCTTTTGTTTTGGGAATATAGAGTTTACATGATTCATTGCATATTTTGTGTCAAAGTCCGTGTAAAGAAGTACAAAACTTGATTTGGTTCGACAAGCTCACCGATTGCAGTACTTCTTCTGTGATATTCAGATCATTGTATCCTAGAAGATAGACGTTCGTGAAACTGTAAGTACCGTAACGGAGACGAATTTGTCTTAAAGACATAGCGTCCAATGCTAACCTTGATTTACTTTCATCATCAGATTCATACGGTTTGTAAGTCCAGTTTTACGGTTTTATTTTATTTATCACAAATGCACAAAAGTAAACGAATTTTTCCAACACAAAGAAGGGGCAAAGAACCATTATCATCCTGCACACAGCTGTGAGATTTGATTTCGAAAATAGTCTCCAAACCCACTGCAAGCCGTGAAGATATACACCAACGAATAATAACCCACTCAAAATTTCACAATGTTTGCGCAAAGATATAGAACAAAACAAAACGAACCTAACACCATCGAGAATGAAAAAATACAAAAAAAAGTTAATTCAAGAGGAGCAAAAGAAGCAGCTAAGAGATTGAATTGAGAGAAAACATACATTTAGGTTTCCTGGAATGCTTCTTGGCAGCGGCTGGAGACATTTCAGAAGCTCCCTCCGCAACCCCTGGGATCATCTTTGAACTATTTTCTGTAGAGAGAAAGAGAATGAGAATTTGGAAAGAGAAAGGAAACAGGTAAAGAGAGATGATCAATAGAAGGACAAAAGATAGTAATCAGACGATGAAAATTACGTTTATTGCATATATTTTTTTCATAGATTTGGTGGATTATTTGTTTCGTAAAAGGAGTTGGTTGGGCAAGCGCGAATCTCGCGCGGGAAAAACTAACTATTAATCTAAGAAAAATCAAGGCCCGTTTGGGCTAAATTTTTTATTTTATGTTTATATTTGTCTTTTTTACACTTCCTTATTTTGTTGCAGTTTTTATTTTTTTTTAAATTGTCTCAATAAAATAAATTTAAAAAAATAAAAAAAACATTAAAATATAATAAATTTTACTAAATACAAAAAATAAACAACATAATATTTAATTTACTTTAACTTATTTGTATTATTTCTGAGTTAGTTTTTTATATTTTATTTAACAAGTTTTATTTTTTGGTTTTGTCTCTAGAAATTGAGAAAATAAAGTAATTTGACTAGGTAATAAAACAAAGGGTTAGTTAATAACTAGTTCTTTTTAAAAGGCTTATAGAAAAAATAGTCTAACTGCTAAGTTTTTTTTTAAGGTTACGTCATAGTTTTTAAACTAGAAATATTCTTAACACAATTTTACCCATTGGTCTTCCATCTCTACCCTAGCCACAACTTCTCTTATTCTGAAAACTTTAGTTGCCTATTGTCACAACTTTTGTCATCATCGCTGACCATTAGGTTCATCATCATCACCGTCGACCATCACTGCTCCTGTTAACCATTACTGTTGCCACTGACCATCACCATCACTCGTTGACCATCGGAGAACGTTATGTTGAAGAGCATTCTAAAACACTTTTCATTTCATTTCAATCAATGTTTTAGAAAATCTATCTAACCACAAGAGACTCTCGAATTTGAATCTTAAGTTTTCGATTAATTTGTCAAATAACTAGATATCTTTGAGATCGTTGACGAGCTTGCATTCTAATTTTGGTAATGGTGGATCAATTGGTTAGAGCTAGAGCTACGAAAAGAATAGGATGGTTTTGAAAGTGTTGAGAGAGGTGGATGCGAATGTGTTAGGGTTGCAGCACGTGAAGGCAGAGGAAAGTAAAGCGACGTTGCCGACCACTGCGCATTTAATCGAGAAATTTCTCTGTTCATAATGCATTTAATTCACAAATTTCTCAGTACAAGATTGTTTGTCAAAATAAAGGGAATGATTGAGAATTTCTTTTAATCGAGAATTTTCTTTGTTAATGATCAGCGATGTAAGAGGAGAGGTCGATAGTAGAAGTTTGATGGTAGATGGTTGGTGGTAGATGTGAGGTCGTCGATGATCGAGGGTGCAAAGGGTTGCGTTTAGAGTTTTTGCAAGGGCCTAGGTTTTTGACGAAGGTAGTTAGGGTTTCGGCGAGAGGTGGCTAGGGTTTCAGTGAGAGCGAAGAACACAAAGATTGAAAGGGAGAGGAAATGTGCTAGGATTACAGCATGTAGGGTTTTAGTGATGAAGGCACGATGCGTCAGCAACGGAGGTGACGATGACCGGTAGTGGCAGTAGCGACTCCAAAGGTCGTCGACGACTAACGGCGGCAACTAGTGTTGGGTTTCACAGAGATGGAATTTAAGGGCATATTAGGTATATCAACATAAAATAGAACCTGATTTTTTTATTTAAAAAATTAGAATAAGACTAATCCTTGTACAAATATTAAAACCAAATATTATAAAATAAAGGGTAAATTATACCTAAACCCCCTGCATTTCTATCATATATCATTGTCTATTCGTTTTTCTTTTGAAATTACACTGTACCTCCTCGATGATAACACCGTTAACGGTGAAAACAAAATGGCCGTAATGCCCTTAACAAAATGGCCGCTCTCACCCCACCCCCCGCTACACCCACCCTAGTCCCCTATTTCCCCATCCCCAATCCCCACTGCCCAACCTCAATACATACTCTCCTCCCATTTTCCTCCTCCCTTGCCTATAATCATTCAACGCCGACCTATTCTCGACATTGATTGTTGATTCCACAATTTTGATTTCAATGAAAATGTATAAAATACATATGTATATATATACATGTATACACATACATGAAGTGTTTTAAATATTGGATTAATAGAAGACTTTGTGTTTGTATATATGTTTGAGAAGAAAGAGCACGTCGTGATTTACTCCCTCTACTTCGTTACCTTGTTGTTCGCCACTGCAATTTCTGACGTTTTGTGTTCAGAAAGTTTCTGGGTTCACATGGCCGATGGCATATTGTTGGGATTTGCTTGGATTCAAGTGACGTATCTGGGTCACGACTCTGGCTACTACAACATAATGACGAGTCGCGGATTCAACAATCTCATGCAAATCCTCATCAGAAATTGTCTTAGTGGAATCAGCATTACTTGGTGGAAATGAAAGATCAAAATGGCTGGGGTTTTCAATTTGAGGTTCAAGGGTTGCAATTTAGGTTTGGGAGTAGCAATTTGAGGTTTGAAGGGTGCAATTGATGGCTGAGTTAGGGGCAACTTGTAAAAGATGGTGGCGATGGCAACTTGTGGCGGCGATGGCGGTTGATTGGCTAAACAATGGTGGTAAAGCTTTTTTTCCCTAATTGCAACCTCTGAACTAGTTATGGCGTCTCATAATTGAAAGGGCAGCAGCGATAGTGGTGAAATGGGGGTGACGCTGGTGGCGAAGAGGAGGGGAATGCGGAGTCTTGTTGTCTCGATGGGATGGTGTAAGGTTAAAGTTGATATTTTTCTTTTATTTTTAATTGATATCATGTTTTTCTGTTAGATCAACTAACAGTTGACTAACAAATGAATTACAATATTATCTATTTTTGTAAAATAAAATAATGCAACGGTATTTTAAAAAATAAGAGAAAAAGCAGTGATATATTTAAAGTATATAAGGATTCTAGGTGTAATTTATCCTAAAATAAAATAACTAAATAAAAATTATTATCCCAAACGGACCCAAGTAAGATACAAGTACAAGTAAGAAAATGTTGTTACAATGGGAAAGAATTCTGCATAAATGTAAAAAGTGCGTTGAAATTTATAAACAATGAAATGGGACTTTGTTTTAATATCTCTACCATCATAAACTCTCATACTAGAAAGTCATTAATATCCCTATTTTGGCTAAATTTTAAAATTTTGCATTTTAAATTTTTTTCATCTTTTTACTAAGCTTTTTTATTTTTCAAAATCATTTCGATAACATGAACTAAAAAGGTAAAAAGAATTTATTGAAATATTAAAAAAATCATTAAAGATGAAACAAGTAATATAAAAGTTAGTTTATTGGCTTATTTTTGTTCTTTTTTTTTTCGTTTTAAACTTTTTATATTTTGATCATAAAAAATAATATTTTGTTTGTATATCTCGATGAGAACAGCCAAAAAATAAAATAATTTTATTAATCGATAAAAAAAATTCAAAAAATACAAAAATAAACAAAATAAAATAAGCAACTATTTCAAATGAAGCCTATACAGTAACTTTGTTATTCTGTCAATTTAATATACTACCTAATGTAGCACATTTACACGAAAATATACATATATAATAAAAAAATCATACGTTATTGGGAGCTCTATAACCTCGTTTCATTTTTTTATTTTATTTTTTGAACTTGTGAAATAATTTACGAAATAACAATTAGTTATGTATTTTAATTTAACTTTTAAAATAAAAAATAATACTTCATGGTATCCGAAAGGAGTCTTGCACCAATTAGTTTTGAAGTGCAAGAAATCTCTTGATTTTTGTGGTCAGCAGAGAATCTTAAGAACTAAAAATGAAACATTGCAATTTTTTCCTTCTTCCATCGCCCTCTCTTCTTTCTCTAACCTTCCTTTCTTTGATTTTCTTCTATATTTTGCCTTTTTTCTTCTTCCTTCCCTACTATTTAAAGAAAACCATATCTTTATAACAAAATGGGCCTGTTTGGGCAAACTTGCTTATTGGCTTATTTTAGTTATAAATTTTCTTATTTGGATTATTGTCTTATTTTTGTTTATTTTTATTTTTTTTGAACTTTTTTTATATTATAATTAAAATTTTTTATTTTTTGCGATTTGTCTCAATAAGAGTAGTCTAAAAAGTATAATAGTTTGACTAAATGATAAAAAAATTTACTAAAGACGAAAAGTCAACTTAATTAAATAAACAAATAAACAAACAAGTCAATTTACCTATACATGGTCATTAATGTTATACAAATATCAAGTTTGAAAGGAAAATGTAGAAGTAAAACAAAAAATGATGCTAATGAATCTAGGTAATTAATACTAAATTTGGACCTTTTAACTTTAATAATTAATTTAAGTAATGCATGTGCTATTATTGTGACGTTGAAAGATATTCTGGGTGTAATAATATATTGCACGTGTGGTGGGACATTGTATGTCAAAATTTGGAAATAATGTGCTAAAACCTGACTTTGGATTGTGCTGATGGTATGTAGCTCAAAGCTACATGATTCGTCAATTGCCTCCAAAAAGAGAACTTCAAAAATCTTTAAGTGTTTTGGAAAAGAAAGAGATAGAAATTAAATGTAAATAAACTAAAAATTGTTTTGAAGTGGAATTGAAACACACTCGAAAGTGTTTGGAATATTTAAAAAATAAAATACTGAGGTGTTGTTTGGCAATTTAACTTTAAGATAAGTTTTTTTATTATTTAAAATCGTTTTAAGTCAAGTAAAAAAAGATTCGTTTGGTGAATCATAGATGTGACTTTAAAGGCTCGATTAGTAACTAGCTTAAAATCTAACTTTTTTGTTCTTTTACGTTTTTAGCTAACAAGCTAAATTACATTCGAAGTAGCTTGTTTGGTAACTTAGTTTTGAAGCTAATTTTTTTAAGTTAGTTGTTTTAGTAAAAAAACTATTTTTTTTTATTTTTTGTTCAAATTTGATATTTTTACCCTTTTATATATTTAATATTAAAAATTATATATAGTTGATAGTAGTAATAAAAAAATTATGAATAAGATGTATTATTGTACTTTAAAAATAGTGGGAGTTTAATTTGAATATTATGGGAGTTGGTGTTTTGATTTGATTTTTTTGTTTTTTTACCAAATAGACAAGGTTAGTTTTTTTGCATTTTTAGCCAAAAAGTCAAAAAAGCTAAATTGCCAATCAGAGCTTAAGTCAAAAAGCAATAAGCCAAAAAAGCTTGGCTTAAAGTGACTTTAAGCAAAAAGGCAAAAAGTTTGACTTAAGTTGTTATAATTTTTAAAATTTATTTTTAAATAATTTTATATTTAATATGAATCTTGTTTGATTGGTTTTGACAAAATAAAATTTAAATATATAATTTTTATAAAAATTGAATGTGTATAATAAAAGTTATAATTTTTCTAAAAAATAAAATAATTATATAAAAAAGCAAAAAAGATAAAAGGTTAAAAAATTTTAGATTGCCAAATAAATTTTTTTTTTAGCTTTTAGAACCTTAAATAAAAAGACAAAAAACTCAATTTAAAATCGGTTGCGAAACAAGGCCTGTAAGGACATTTTGCATGGAATTGAAAGATATGTAAAATAAGAAGATATGTAAAATAAGATAGCAGAAGTTGGATTTGATGTATGTTGATGTGTGTTCCTCCCATTGCCTCCATTGCATTATTTATAGGTTCACGAAATTAGTCATGTTGAAAAAAATGGAATTTAAAATTTTAGAACATAATTTTTAGCAAATTTTAAAGTTATATATTTTTGGATGAAATTAATCATTTTTTATGATTGTAAATCCTAACATCTTTATGAATAGTGTAATCATAAATTTTGTAGCATTCAAAATCATTAATAGGTGAATGAGAAATTGACTCCAAAAGAGTGTTATTAAAATTGACAAAAGTTGATAACTTTTCTCAATACCACATTGATTGGGAGAAGAGTGATTGAGCGACTTATATAAGTCAACCTTGGCCTAAAGGATTTGCCCCTTAGGGGTACTTAATTATGTGGAATGGGGAGGACCTACCCAATGGTGGGTTTGATCCAAACCCAACACGCGTGCTGCCGCCAGCTCGACCGACTGACTAGGTGGGGTTAGGGCTCGGGTCCGTGGGTTGTGGGTCAACCTTTACCTTTTTGCGAAAAATTTAGTTATTTAAAAAATTGAATTTTTTTTCCAAAAATTTAAATTATTTAAAATTTAAATTTAAGTTACCATTTTGTCTACTACTGATCGTTGGACTCAGAACAGACCGTTGGAGGGTTTGCGCTTGTTTGATGGTCTAACTACCAGGCTGAACCAATTTATGCATGTTTGGTCCATCTGAACAATAACCTAGAATGCCTATTTAAAGGTTGTTCTAGTGCCCTTTCGAATGATCCAACATCTTAAAAAAGCCTTATGTTCCTTCGTTCCCAAACTTCGATAGCATCGTACTCAATTATATTCTTGTGTTTCTGAGAGAGTTCATACATAGCAAGGTTCGATGTGTGTGCAGAATGTCGTACTTCATTTGCATAGGGCAATCGTTTTATCTTGGCGGTATACACCCGTTCTACTGTAAACACTGAGGCGAGGGCGTAATCTATCTTAAAGACACAATGTCCAACGTTGGACTCGATTGCAATATTTGTTATGTAAGAGTTTCAGTTTACTGATAGGTTTCGATTTTAATTTTATTATGTTTCGTTTCAATTTTTTACACAATTTAATTTTGAAGTTCTTATCTTCTATTAGTTTTTCTATTTCATAAAATGAAATTCAAAAAATCGTTTATTCGTTTATGATTTTCTGAATCTATTGATTTTTTTTCTTTTGAATAACGAAAATAGAATTAAGAAGCATTTTTGGTTTTCCCAAAAACATAACTTTTGGTTACTGTAATTTATTTTAGGCATTCTGTTGTTATTTCATAAATCGATAGATTGTTGTATTTTTCAGTTTATGCCCAACAATCTTAAAACAGATTATATAATTTGTTTCTAGAAAATACTGTCGGTGTTTTTATTAAACTATCATTGTAGTTCTTTAATTTTTTTGTTTTATATTTTTATAAAACTTGTTAGCTTCTGCTTCGGTATTAATTTGGCTTTTGCAGTGATGGCAACTCAAACTAAAAACAGAGCAAACCCCATCTATCTTGCACCTACCCCTATGATTGCTTCTGTTATAGTATTAATTCCGACTACAATTCTTGTGAACCATGGTGAAAAATCAAAAAGTTTAACGGGGCAGATTTCAAAAGATGGTAGAAGAAGATGTTGTTCTATCCTACGACGCTGAATCTGGCTCGGTTCCTCCAAGAGGATGCTCCTTCTTTGTCAGAAAATGAGTGAGATTGGCAAGTCGTTGCTACAGTCAAAGCATGGAAACATGCTGACTTCTTATGACGAAACTACATCCTAAATGGCCTAGATAACACGCTGTATAACGTGTATAGTCCTCTGACTACATCGAAGGAATTATGGAATTACTGGACAAGAAGTATAATACAGAAGATGCCGGCACAAAGAAATTTATTGTCGGTAGATTCCTCAAATTTTTAATGATGGATACCAGAATCGTCATCAGCCAGGTTCAAGAGTTTCAACTGATATTGCATGAAATTCATGCAGAGGGCATAACTCTGAGTGAATCCTTCCTAGTGGTTGCAATTATAGAAAAGCCGCCACGATCCTATAGGGATTTTAAAAAATATTTGAAGCACAAGCACATGGAAATGAGGCTTGAAGACCCGATTGTTTGACTAATGATAGAAGAGGATAACCGCACTGTAGAAAAGAAAGGTTCTTAGGGGTTCTAGTTCAAGGCAAAGGCAAATGTGGTGGAATAAGCCCTAAAAGGGAAGAAGTAAAAGAATCACAACCAAAAGGTCAAGGGTGGTGATTCTATGAAGTTTAAGGAAATGTGTTTTGTGTGTGACAAGTCAGGCCATCGAGCGAAAGACCGTTGTAGTCGCAAAGACCAGGAAAATGCCCCAAAAAAGCCGAAGCATGCTCAGGCTAACATTCCTAAAATTGAAAATCTCTCAACATACGTATCTAACATGAATCTCTCAGCAGTGGTATCTTAAGTGAATCTGATTGGATCAGATTCTAAGGAATGGTGAGTGGATACGATGCAACCTGATATATCTGTTCACAACAAAAGATGTTCACCTCATATCAACCAGTGATAAGTGGGGAACAGCTCTTCATGAGAAATTTTTCTACTGCAAAAAGTTGAATGACAAGGCAACGTTGTACTGAAGATGACTTCGAGCAAAGAGCTGACGATTAACAATGTCCTGCATGTGCCAGAAATTTAGAAAAATCTTGTGTCAAGAACACGGTTAAGCAAAAATGGATTTAAATTGGTTTTTGTATTTGATAAGTTTACTCTAAGTAAGGATGGCATGCACGTAGGGAAGGGGTACATATCAGATGGCTTGTTTAAACTCAATGCACTGATTGTTGTTCAACTATTAGTAAAACTACATCTTATGTTGTTCTAAAATTCAAAAAATTGAAATTTGAGTAAAAAAACCCAATAATCTCCACATTGGCTCAACTTCCTGAACCATCTTTGAAGATCTACTAGCCTTCTCATCCTACACGAATTTTTCGGATATAAGTGCTCCACTCTTTCTAAATGTTCAACCTGAATAGACTTGGACTAAATCCAAACTAGGCTTGAATTTGACCATTTTGCAATCAACAGACTTCCCATTTTTGGACAATTTTCCAAACTCTTAACTTTTTAGTCTTCTATAAAGACTCCATCTTCGCTAACAATGCTACTTGCCCTTGAACTGTTCCTGTGCTGCCTGTAGCTATCTTATAAGACGAAAGTTCTTCACTTAACTGTTTCCTATGCTGTTGACTTGAACCGCCATCACCCATTCTTCTGGGTGAGCTTTTCTGACAGAGCTCCACCTTGATTGCTGCACACTTTTTCTGACTTTTTGACATACTCTTCTTGTCAACTTGACCAAACCTCAAATGTCCATGTCTTGTGCCGTCAATGCTGGAATCTACGGGCATGTGTTTTTCATGGGAAACACTGCACCGAATATCTCTAGGGCCCATTTGGTAACGTTTACAGTTTTCTATTTTTTGTTTACGAAAAATAAAAAACATATTTTTGTTTATGTTTATAAAAAAATAAAAATAAAAACATGTTTGGTAACATAAATGTTTGAAAAGCAGTAGTTAGAGGTTACAGATGAATTCAATCAAAATTTGTTTACAAAATAAGAGAAAACATATTTTTTCTATTTTTTTAAATTTTATAAAATTTGAAAACTGTTTACAGTTTTTTGAAAACAAAAATAATTACCAAACATATTTTCATTTACAGTTTACGAAAAATTTAAAAAGAAAAAAAAAACAAAAAATATAAACGTTATCAAACGGCTCCCTATTATTTTTAAAAAAATGTTCTTTTACTTTTAAAATAGAAAATCCAAGCTATCCGAGCACGTTTTAAAACAAAATGGAGTCGCTACTTGGTTTTGCTACTTGATTTTAAGAAAAACTAAGAAAAATAAAAAGAAGGCTGCGTGTCTTTTAAAAGCGTAACTAGAGAAAAAGAGGGTTCGGGGGCAAATGTACGAAAATAGAAGGTGTTAGGTACCCTTTTCGCCCAACCGTGAAGTTGGCTTCAGCTTTGTCAATATTGGTTCTTATTATAAACGTTTTAAAAGTAACATATATATAATGAGAGGATAAAGAGAGTTCAAACAAAAACAAGCAAAGAAACAAAATCCTAACTATGATCCTAAGGTCATGCAATTTGGTTATTATTTCTAAATATGCCACACGTATCGTTTGAGCAAAGTAAAATGAAAAATATGCGAAGAAGCGGTAAAACGAACAAATAAAAGTCTAAGGGCCATGCAACAATGTTTCTGCCCCTTACATACTATGAACAGGCTATACAGAATAAACAAAAGAGATTTAAACATCATATTTAAGCTAGTGAAAAACTCACGATCGTAACAACCAATATTGCGGCTGTGACAAATTAAGTTACAAAACACGCGGCCATGACAAAAATAGGGTTACCGCAAGAAACACGATGAAGAATGTTACAGTCGTGACAAATAAATGTTGTGGCCAGGGTATTTTGGGGTCCAAAAATGGTATGGTCACATACAAGGTCTGAAACAAACTCAAATGAATAAGACATACAAGACACAGACCATAACTCATTTATTCTAGGTTAGATCCCCCATCCTCCTGTTGGCCTGGGTTTGGGCCAGCATCCTGCCGTGGCGAAGGTCCGGGTTTGAGCCGAGTCACAGTCGACTTGTGGCGCTTGGAGCTGTGCAGTTTAAGGAAATAAAGTTGCGCCTTCACCACTACCTACGGGTTTTGGTGAGATGGTAAATGCTTGATCCTAACAATTGGTATCAGAGTAGGTGGTCTCAAGTTCGATTCGCCATCGTGGTCTCAAGTAGGTGGTCTTGCGGGTAGTACGGCAGGTGCTGGGGGGGATTGTTGGCCTGTGTTTGGGCCAACATCTTGTCGTGGCGGAGGTCCAGGTTTTGGCCGAGTCACAGTCGACTTGTGGTGCTTGACGCTGTAGACTTTAAGAAAATAAAATTGCGCCATCACCACTACTTGCGGGTTTTGGTGAGATGATAAGTGTTTAATCCTAACACCTCCATCCTCTACAAAAGCAATATTTGTAAAATAAAATGTACATGATATCAAAATGAGCAGCAGAGTACTTAAAACACATTTTTCATGTCACTAGCCTTACAAAATTTCACGGCCATAGCAAAAGGTTATGGCGGCTAAGACAAATATGAAGAAATTTATGTGGTCATCATATTTTTAGATCTACAAAATAGAAAGAAGTGGGATGTACAAAATGGAGACCACGACCCATTTGATACAGGCCAGATCTACCATCCATTTCCCAGCAGGAACATAGACTATGATACAGAATATGCAAAACAAAATAAACTAAAGAAAAACATTAAGAATAAAGGGATAACAGAAAGCTTTAAAGGCAGTTTGTATGCTTTTGGCCTTATAAAAAACATCACGGCCGTGACAATATGATGTTGCGGCCGTGAAAAATGAAGGAGGAAAAGTGTCAACCAAGTGTACAAAGATTACAGTCGTTACTATAGGTTTAGCAAAACACACGGTCGTAACATTAAAAGGTTGCGGCTGTCATGTTCTTAGAACATCAGAAAGTTCGGATGTAATCAGTGTGCTTGCGAACATAAATGAATCGAAAAACAACCATTATATACGAAACAGAAAGTTACGAATATACTGTTTTACATGAAAACTTATGTAAATAATGTTTAGATCGAAATAAATAACAAATAACCAATGAAAACAATGAGAACCTTATCCACAACATCCTCTGGGGAGAGAAAATGAGAGTTTAGAAGAATATCGTGAGCTCCTAAGGTTACCTCGTGCGAATATCTACCTCGAATGACTCCTCGAACATAAGAATGGTGTCTCCAAGCTAATACGAGCTCCAAAATCTCCATAAATGCAAGCAAGCCCACGAACAAGGCTCGAAAAGTGTGGGATGGATATCGGAATATCGGGCGGGAATGAATTTTGGTAGAGTTTTGTTATCCATGTTGATTCTTTCTTCATTTATACTGAAAACGTCGATTATTTATAGGCAAAGTGGGAGCCCAGAGAGCCTCTAGAAAGCTGCCACTTGTCCAAAAAGGTGTAAAAGTGATGGCCGCTAACTTTTTGCTTTTGTACTGTGCTAGATGCTACCTTTATGGCAATAAAAAGGACAGTTGTGACTTTCAAAAGTCGCAGCTAAGCTTAAGGTTTCAAAAAAAGTGTTGGCCATGACAAAGAAAGTCGCAGCTTGCTTTAGGATTATAAAAAAGATAGCGTCCATGAGAGCAAGGACACAGCCTGTTCTAGGGTTTTTAAAAAGGTGGCGACCGTGAGGAAAGGAATGTCACGGCCAGAAGGTTATTAGTGGTTTTTTTAGGTTTTAAGCTGAATTCCTGGTTTTGCTTGCTAAGGAGCATCTTTGAGCATAATTCTTATATTTTCGTCATTGGAACGCATTTGAGACGGGTGCCTTAAATTCGGCTTGGTCAAATTGGGGTGTCTACAGAATCAGTCTGGGTGATAATGGTAACTCCACCTATCACCGTATCCCCTATCAATCTGTAGAGACCATCCACTTTCTGCCCCCTCATCATAACTAAAGATCTTTTGCTAATCTTCATTGCTCTACCCTTTGTTGTGAACTCATAACCCAGAGAATCCAATGTTCCCAAAGAAACTATTTTTTTTAATCCCATACTTGTTTGGCATCCCACAAAGTTCTTCTAACTCCATCAAACATTCTGAATTTTACTATACTCATTCCAATTGATTGGCATGTTTAGTCGTTTCCCATTAGAATAGTACCCCCGTTGCAAGACTTATATGAGTCAAATCATTCTCGAAATGGGCACATGTCATATGAGCATCCTGAGTCTAAAATCCATAACTTTGACAAAGAGTTAAAATCTGAGGAAACTGAGAGTACCTCACCGTATGCCTCACTGTCTGACGACTCTTCAACAAATTGGCAGTTTCTGTAGGTGCTTTACCCTTCTTCTTTTCCTTCAAATGCTGCTTTAATTCTTGGCACTAACTTTTGTAATGACCAATTTTGTGGCAATAGAAGTATTCCACATCTTTTCTTGCACGTGTCTTATAATGAGATCTACCACTGTTGGAACCCTATTCATCTGATCTGCTCTATCCCCTGCTTGACTCAGACTTAGCCACCAAGACACCTTCTGCACCAGGTTCACTGTCCCTTTTCATCTTCTCATATGATAGAAGAGCCACGATGACTTCTTCTAACTCTAGAGTGTTCTTTCTGTACATTAAAGTTGTCACCAGATAAGCATAAGACGTTGAAAGCAAAGCCAAAAGGAGGATCACCTTGTCCTCATCATCAACCTTCACTCCAAAATTGGATAACTGTGTGATGAGCAAATTATACTTATTAAGTTTTTTCAATAGCTTTGTACCTTTTTGCATCTGCAATTCATACAGTTACTTTTTCACGTACAACTTGTTGGTCAGATTCTTCTTCATGTAGAGATCTTTTAGCTTTTGTCAGATCTCGTGGGCTATCTCTACATCAAGTACGTTATGAATAAGCTCGTCTCCTAGATTCAACCGAATCGAACTCGTGGCCTTGCAATCTAGATCATCCCAATCGTCATCGGTCATCTTCTTTGGCTTCTTTGTCATGCCGAGTAACGCCTTGGATACCCATTGTTGAATCAACAAATCCTTCATCTGCCTCTGGCATAGGAGAAGTTTTTCTTACCATTAAACTTTTCAGTTTCGTACTTAATGTTTGTCATAATTACTGCTGTCAGGATTCTGTACTAAGAAACTATGAATTTTATTGGTTTTAGTATTTTATCTTATTATTTATTAAAATTATTTTCTATTTTATGAGAATTTTAATGAGCAATGTATGCGATTTCATTTCTTTAATGTTATGCATGGATATCCTTTATTTTGTACAGTATTTAATCGGGTGTGTAGAGTACGACTTGTACACAGAAGATCATATTATAGATTCTTGCAGAATATAAGTTCACGGTTCACAGTTTAGATAGAATTGGGCAAACCATCGATATGGCTGTAGTATAGAATTTTGGTAGGTCTGTCTTGGTTACGGAAAACAGATAATAATGTCGTTTATTGTTTCGACTCTCTGTGTTAGTACACTTTGTGTATTAAACAGGACCACATTGGTGTAATTAATTTTATACTGATAATATAAATTAATTTACACTACAAGGTTATTATGAATTCTTATGCTCATAATCCCAAAATAATTATTATTCGCGTATATTTAGTATTCGTTGTTTTGATTCATTAGAGAGTGCGATCTTTTACAGGTCCATATTTCTGGTGAGTTGGATAGCGGTATTAAATATATGGCAAATATTAATTATTGATGAAATTCATGTTCCGATTGTTCAGGATTGACGATGCCTTCTTAAAGAAGTTTATAAGTTTTTCTGCAGGTGGATTTAATTATCCGGTTGTCAAATAAGTTAAGCGGCGAAAGGGCTTAAGGAATTTTAAGAAGTTGATTAAATTAAATTAGTAGTAATTAAATTTAATTTGCGAGTATCGAAAATCTTAATATGGGGAGATGAGTTAAGCATTTAATAACAGGAGCTCGAATAATTAGTTTTGAGAATGTGGCTATGAGTGCAATTTGAGAATGTGGTATGAAATAGTCTCAAAGGCAGGCGGATTTTCATAGTTACATTAGAAACCCATGTCATATTTACTTCACATGTCCCTGTTGTAACCTTATATATATGTGGTTATGCTAACCCTAGCCCACATTCCACACATTATTGAATTAGAATTTTCACGTAAATTCTAGGTGTCTAGATTAGCAGGTTCAAGATTACGATAGATCATACCCCACTATACGTTCGTGACTCGCATATGGGAATACAGTAAAAAGTTTGATCAGGGATTCAACTCGAAGAGTTCACATTCGTGGTTGTTGCAGTAACCGAAATCATTCTACCAAATTTCAAAAGATATAATTCCAAATCTAACTTTGGGAGTACGGATTCTTTTTTGATCGTTCGACATCAAAAACTTTTAAACTGGAGCCCATTTCGGCGATTGCCCGTCCAGTATTTTTTATCAAAAAAATCATATTCAAATCAATGATCTTGGCAGTTTGCCTCTAACAACTATAACTTGTGATTAAGCCAATAACCAGAACTTTGATCTTTTACCACGACCTTAGATCTTCAACAACCGTCAGCTCTGATATCACTTGTTAAAATTTTTAGCCACAAATCCCCCAAAAAATAAGATCAACAGTTTTTGGCTACCAAATAGTAAATCTCGTAGGATTCAATCCACAATAGAAAACTAAAAAAAACAAAAATAACCAAATACGTAAGGTTGTACATGGTTTACTTGACTACCTACATCAATGGGAGAGAATAATCAATCCACTATACTTTTTAAATACGGGGTACAAGATTCACCCCCTACCTAACAATATATGTGGCCTCAAACTGAGTCTCTCACCATCTCTTTACACTCTTTGATCTTAAGATTGAGCCTCACTTTGTGTCTATTCACGTTATGAACATTCTAGCTTCATTCTCTATGTTCTAGGTTACTATGAAGACATAAAACTTATATATATTAAGCTCCCAAGTCAAAACTTAACCCTATTAACCGTAGCAAAAAACTGTTCCGCGATGGATCGCTCGAGCGAGGCTCTAACGCTTGAGCGGTCAGTATCCCGAGACCAGGATTTGAAAAATCAAATTTTGAGTAAAAATCCCAACACTTACGACCAAAACCAATCGAACGTGCCTTTGTCATGACACTACATGTTTGGTTTCAACACACTGAACAAGTTGAAAATGTTTAGTTTCATAACTTCGAATGCATTGTGAATGTTCATACGTAGTTGATCGTCATTGAAAAAAAGAAAAATATTCAATTTTAGAGCACTCTTTTAAGGAAATATGTTCAATTTTAAGTTGCTGAACATATGCCCACCACCTACGCCACTCGGAATTGAGCAAGGGAAAAGATACAAGGGTTTAGGCTGGCAATGGTGGCATTTTTTAGAGGGTAGGAGATTGCAGCAAGGATGGATTGTTGGGAGAGGGTGAGGGATATTGTGGCGGCGAGGGGCAACGAAAGAGAGAGGATATCGTGACAGTGGATGATGTCTAATGGTAGCCAACGACGAAAAGGTGGTGGTGAGGAAATTTAAGATTTGGAAAAGAAGGTTATTTTGATGACTTAAATTAGGACTAGAATTATAATTTTAAAAAAAATTTGGCACTGTTTGGAATAGTGTTTTTTTTTTCTTTTGATCTTGTTTTTTCTTCATTTTTTTGGTCTATATTTTTTATTTAGTAATTCTAGGAACCCCGAATGTATCCCAAAAAATTTAACCAAAAACTAAGGGCTTGTTTAGTTACGCTTTTCATTTCCAAATTTTAGAAAATTGTTGTCCTAAAATAATGAAAATGCATTTGTTACGCGATATCAACGTTTTGTTCGTTGAAATTTCATAAAAAATTTTTTGTTCCCTCAATCACACATCCTTTCCTCGTGATATTCACACAATATCCTCGTCATGTTTTTTGTATTTGTTTACACCATAATTAATATTTTTTTCTATTGAGGATATTATTATTATTATTTAATAGCCTACTATATTTTAAAAGGCTTAATAAAAATAATTATAAATTTTAAAATGCCCATATGGATTATTTTTGTGGATAATAAGTGGCAGCCAAATAGAAGAGTGGCGGTTAGAAGAAGTTACAATCTACATGGGACACTTGGCATCGTTGGGGTATTGAGGAGAAGTTAAAGGCGGTTATAGGAAGTTATTTATGGAGATTTCTTTAGCCTTTATAAATAATAGGCATGCATACATTATAGGGACTCTTACACAAATCGGCAAACCTGCCTATCTTTTTATTTTTACCGTTTGTTTCATTTGCTTGTAATTTTCTTAGCAATTTCGTTTCGATAGCTGATAGGAGTAGTTCGTAACTTAGCTTGTAATCTCAGTGGTCAGTTAATCGGTTGTAATTTCCATCGAAGTAATAAAATTTCTTTATTGCTTTCGTTTTCAACTATCCTTACTTTATGGCGAAGTCCTGAAACAAGGCAAAAGGACCTTGCACGCAATCGCTTGATTATCTCAAAGAATTTTCTCTCTTTGAAGGAGATCAATTCGTGTTATTTTAGTAAACAAATTTTTGGCACGCCTAGTGGGACCTCACTAAGTCAGAAAGCAATATGGTTCAGACTCGCAAAGATAAGGCAGTGCAAGAAGATGTAACTCCCACAGAAGTTACCAATGAAGTGAACATAGTCAATGGAATTGACCAATCGAATGGTCAAAACAACCAGTCGAAAAGCCTGGAAAGGCTTTCTGTACAAAAGAAACAGAAATTTTTAGAGGTACTCCGCAACTCAACCGCCGAAGAACAAGAGTTCGTGAGTGCAATAAAGGCTATAGTATGAAAAATTTGTAGTTTTTCGTCAGCGAGAGTATAAGAAGAACAGCAGAGACCATCAATGGTCTCCATCATCACAGGTTGTCAACAATAGGTCTATCCCATTGCAAGTTGATTTTTGTAGGAATGAACAACCTAAATCACATGTTGATTTTTGTAGGGTTAAAGAACCTATAACACATGTTCAACAATTTTTAAAAATTTCTCATGTAGCTGGCCAACAAATAATGGCTAATAGCGAAATTAAACAACTCATAACAAAGGTTGAACAATCTTTAAAAACTTCTCCCGTTGTTGACCAATAAATAATGGCTAATAACGAAGAAAAAATTGAAATTGCTTAAGATTCGCATATTCCCGACTTTCGAAAGGCTGGGGGCAGCTTTTCGAGCCAATAATGGCTGAATTGGATTTTATGTTATCAAAATATAATGCCAAAAAATGAAAACAAAAGAAGAAGAATAAATTAATTAAATTCGAAAGAAGATTTTTTCGTTTTTTCAAATCGATAAAAATAAAAACACAAAAAAGAAATTTATGTCGATATTTTCAATAAAAAAATTCCATGTTGAAATTGGAATTATTCCAACTAGATGTCAAATGGAATTATAAAAAAAAAAAAAGAAATTCAACAATAAAAATAATATTCGACATAAAAAGGCTTATCGATGCCTATCAAATTGTTAATTGATAAAAAAATCGTGGGTAAAAAATCAATGATTGTATAAATTTGGCCCAAGAGGCAATTGATGATGATAAATTTTTTCAATTTGGTGAAAGTGCCTCTTTAAAGTTAACTTTGGAAACTTCAGTTCCAGTTCAATGCATTGCGCCTGTTGAGGCTCGCAATAGATAATCGAGGAAAAAATATGAAAATTCGACAAAAGAATTAAAATTTGATAAAAGAAAAAAAATGATTAATTCACCGGTAAAGGCAAGTAGAAAAAAAATAAGAGAAGAAAATTATTACAAGTCCACAAACAGGAAATCATTTTCCTGTCGAATGCACAGGCGCACAGCCTGTCGAAGCACCACTAAAAAAAAAAGAAAATTTGCCTTTCGAAAGGCTTTATATATATAAAAAAAAATCTTAAACTGACATCTTCAAAAAGTTGCCTTAGAGGAAATCTTATATATAAAATATAAAAAAATTTCTTAAACTGTTGCCTTCGAAAAGCTGCCTTTGAGGAAAGCTTATATATATAAACAAATCTTAAACTGTTGCCTTCGAAAAGCTGCCTTCGAGGAAAGCTTATATATAAAAAAAAACTATTGCCTTCGAGAAAAACTTATATATATATATAAATCTTAAACTGTTGCCTTCGAAAAGCTGCATTCGAGGAAGGCTTATATATAAAAAAAAATCTTAAACTATTGCCTTCGAGGAGAGCTTATATATATATATAAAAAAAAAAAATCTTAAACTGTTGCCTTCGAAAAGCTGCTTCGAGGAAAGCTTATATATATATAAAAAAAAAATTGTTGCCTTCGAAAAGCTGCCTTCCAGGAAAGCTTTTATATATATATATATATATATATATATATATTCTTTCGAAACTGTGTGCACAGTAGCTTTTAAAATTATATGTAATGGAGAAAAATCGACGGAAGCTCAATGGAGAAAAATCGACAGAAAAAATCAACCAAGAAAAACCGCCGAAACTTGAGGATCGATTTTCCGTTGAGGGTGTTGGCAATGGCTTAGGAATATGCTTGCAAGATCGTTTCATGGGATGGAGAGATCTAGAAGCTTTGGATCAGGAACGGTGAGCTTAACTACCGTAGACCAGAAAATAATTAATGACTGCAAGAAGGGATGTGAGAATCTGGTGTAACCATGGGATTTCTAAGGGCATGTTTGATTTTAAAAATACCAAATTGTATTCTTTCATCCCTAATTGCCTGTATGAATTCTGTTTTGAGCATAGTTTGATCTCGAAATCCAGTTTTCTAGTTTTCTTATTAAAAAAAAAAATTATTAAAATTTTAGCCATTTTTTGCTATGAAAATTTCGACTTTGATTAATTTTTCCATTTATGGTTATCAAAAAATCGATTTTTGTGTAATATTACAACACTTTAAGAATTCGATGGCTCTTATTCTTAAAGAGTTAGGGAGGCATTATTTACACCATAATTAATATTTTTTCCTATCGAGAATATTATTTTTCTATTTAATAGCCTACTATATTTTATAAAAGTTTAATAAAAATAATTATATATTTAAAATACCCATATGGATTATTCTTGTGGATGACAAATGGCAGCCAAATAGAAGAGTGGCGGTTAGAAGAAGTTAAAATCTACATGAGACACTTTGCATCGTTGGAGTATTGAGAAGAAGTTAAAGACGGTTATGGGAAGTTATTTATGAAGAAATATTTGCTTGAGGCCTCCGCCTGTCCATTGCACTGCAGATACGTCGGGGTGAAATTGTAGAATGCTATGTTCAGTTCGGCACAAAATTGACGAAACAATCGTCTATCGAATTGAGTGCCGCTATCTGAAACAAGTGCGCGGGGGATCCCGAATCGTGTTACTATGCTCCTCCATACAAACCGTTTCATATCCGCCTCCCGTATACTAGCAAGTGGTTCGCCCTCGATCCATTTGGTAAAATAATCTGTTGCCACTATCATGAACTTTCTATTCCCTGCCGCTCTAGGAAATGGTTCGACAATATCCAAACCCCATTGTGCGAACGGCCAGGGGCTAATAAGTGGGTTTAATTTCTCCACGGGCTGGTGGATGACAGGGGAGAAGAGTTGGCACTTCTCACACTTTCTTACATATTACTGTGTGTCCTTCTACATGTAGGGCCACCAATACCCCTGGGTGATAGTCCGATGCGCTAGCGATCGCCCTCTTGTGTGGCTCCCACAAATACCATCGTGAATTTCATAAAGGAGATCCTCTACCAAACTAGGGTGTATGTACAAAAGGTACGACCCCGTGTAGGAACGACGATACAGTTTCTCGGTTTGACTTAGCCAAAACCTTGTGGCTTTCTGTCTGACCTTATGCACCTCCTTCTTTTCTGGGGGCAAAGTTCCGTCTCTCAAGAAAGAGGTAATGGAGTCCATCCATGTGGGGGTCTGTTCGGTCCATTGTTTGGCTCTCTTGCTCGGTGGCATCGATTTCTCGTCCATTACTCATGTTATGGTCGGGGAATCGTTCTCAAAATAAATCCATCTTTTGAATGTGTAAGGCCATAGTTTTGTTTGTTTATTGTTGGTTGGTTATGGTTTAGCTTAAAGCCAGTTTTTGGTTGCTTCTTGCTTTGTTTGGGTGGTGGATTATAAGGCCTGGGGTATGCCCCTTGTAATCGTGTATTTTTTTGTTCCTTTTTATAACACTTTTAATTACCCAAAAAAAAAACAACTACGACTACGACTCAAAGGTTGGGTTTCTCTCTAAAAGAAAAAACAACTTAGACAAGCAAATGGTGACAATTGGCCTCCCAATTGTATAGAAAATTATAGACCCATCGCAACATGTATTGTCTCAAACTAATTCGGGCCACCTATTTGTGTGGCTCCCACATTGTGGGATCCACACATATGTATGAATTAAATTTTTTCAGGACAGAATGCAAGCGAGAACAGAGAATAATTGCTCCAATCGGATCCATCCGAATTGAAATCAAATCACTATTCCCATTTTTGTTTGAATTTTTAAATTTTTATTCAAGAATTTTATTTTTATAATTTTGGTTTATCGAATATGATTAAAAGAAGCCAAAAAGCTTACTAAAGCAAGTAATAAAATCCATTGACTTATGTGTTTATATTATTTTTAATTGTTTTGATAAGTTTTTCAGTTTTTTATTCTTTTCCATTAAAGAATGAAGAAAGTAAAAAAATAACGTGAAAATAAAAAAGCTCGATAACAATAAAATGAATAATATAGAATACAGTTAATAAAACTATGATAAATATAAGTAAATAAATAAGCTCACCTAATAGCAAACAAGTAGTGCAAATAAAAACATGAAAAATAATTTTCAAAGAGACACCCAGGTATTGGTGCCCAACGTGGCGCTCAACAAGCTGTGTTGGGCGCCAACTCCAGTGGCTCCCAGAAATGGCGCTCGACATGGCGCCCAATGTGGCGCTCAATAGGCTATGTTGGGCGCCAACTCCAGTGGCTCCCAGAAATGGCGCTCGAATGGTGCCCAATGTGGCGCTCAACAGGCTGTGTTGAGCCCCAACTCCAGTGGCTCCCAGAAATGGCGCTCGACATGCCGCTCGACCTGGCACTCAACAGGCTGTGTTGGGCGCCAACTCCAGTGGCTCCCAGAAATGGCGCTCGACATGGCGCTCAACAGGCTGTGTTGGGCGCCAACTCCAGTGGCTCCCAGAAATGGCGCTCGACCTGGCGCTCAACATGCTGTGTTGGGCACCATGTCTAGAGAATCACTTCAAATGCGGTGTTAATTAAATTTAGTATTGAAATAGATTTTAGTCATTATCTTTAAAAATATTTACTTGGTTGACTAATATCATATAACTAATATCTGAAAAATATATCATAGGAGAATGAAAGACATTATGATTTCAAGCCAATTTGGTTTCTCAAATTCACTCAGAACAATGAACGGAAACCCATATTTGAAGTAGAGGGTTGAGGGTTAGCCATGTAATTTCCTTGGAACCAATAAAAATCTATTATTGGGTCATTCGGCCTGAAATCGTATTTATAGCCTTAGTTTATGAATTAGTCTTGTTGTAATGTCAAGATGATAAACGAAAGTTCGAATAATATCATTTCAATTACGGTTATTTGAGCCGAGCTCGGGCTTAGGTTGCATATGTTAAGTTTCAAATGCGCAAAGCTCAAACACATTATTGAAATGATATTCGAGTTCGAGACTAGCTTGAACAGGACCAAAAGAAATCAAACTCGTGAAAGCCTAGCTCTATTCGTTTACACCCATACTTGCCATGCTACCGTAATAAAAGAACTTGTCATCCAAAAATTGCTACATCTCTTATTGTTAAGCAAAACACGTCAAAGGTAAAAATAGCACTGTTATACAAGTAGAAATGTTAAATGCATAGTAAGTAGGTTTTTATTATCTCCCACTTCTACAACATCAGTGAGTCAATATTGCCTCTTTTGAAGTAATTTTTGTTATATGGCTATTCGATTCACTATATAAATAATGTCGCACAGTGTTTCAAAACTAGAATACAATTACTTACAAAACAGTACCATAATCCAATATTTTAGTCCACTATCATCACCCAATCACATTTGAAAACCACACCACATGACATATGGTCCATATCAACAACACCATTGGCGTTCCAACCATCACCAATTAGTACACTGCTTCTCTTTCAGAATTATAATAGGAATTAGTAACGAGTACAAAGCATACACAATCCCAAGGCCTAGATCACTCATGACTACTACGACAAATGTGATAGTAATCCCACACGTTGGTGAATATAGAATGTTTCGAAATCTCACGTACATGAAAAACTCTTACAAGGATTTTCAAAGAACTGAAACCACCCTATGTATAGAGAGAGGTTGATAGTAAGACATCCTGTTAACAAGAGAAAACAAAGTATATACTAAAGGGGAACATACG
>JAOTRH010004168.1:0-23980 GCA_034768845.1 Heliamphora exappendiculata
TTCAAAGATTCTTAGAAGGTTAAGGTAAAATGGGCAAAACACAAAATTATAAATATATTATTATTATTTTTTTTATTTCTAGGATGTGGAGAAAATACAAAACTAGGGTTAGGGTACGTAGTTTTCTAGGACTTGAAAGGACCGAAAGAACCTAGGTTTTGTTCTCAGTTGTTTCCCTGTACGTTGCTGGCTCGTTCTGTTCTTTATGTATTTTCTATCTGTCTTTTTTTTACAGGCTGGACACTATGTCCGAGACTTCGGGGGTTCTGCCTCCGAAGAGGTATTGGAGTGGTATGACGCCCTTCCTGCTCTCAGCCGGGCTTATGTTAATGTCTCTGGTTTCGCTCGTTTCATACCCCTGCTGGGTAGGATGAGCAATGACTAGGTATGGCTGATAGCCCTGGCCGAGCAGTGGTGGACTACCACCAACACCTTCCATTTTACCACCTTTAAGGCCACCCTTACGCCTCTGGACATTGCACTTATTACGGGCTTCCGAGTTGGAGGAGCCTCCATCCCATTTGATCCCACCATTGCACAGTCTGCTGATGCCCTGATGTACTTCCTTGGGGCTATTTCGGCTCAGATGGATCGCGAAAGAGTCAAATACACCTGGTTCTTCGAGCGGTTTAGACATTTTCAGTGCACCAAGCCCCGCCATTATGAGTGGGTCGCCCAAGGTTTTTTGATGTACATGTTCGGTACCTCCTTATTTTTGAACAAGGAGAGTACCGTTCATTTGCATTACTTGGGTGGCCTAGCTCGTCTTGATTAGGTAGCTTCATATGATTGGGGCGGCGCTGCTCTGGCTACACTCTATAGTTTCATGAGGACACTGACCCAGTTCCCTCAGGAGCTCAGCATTGGGAGATACTGGAGGGTCTGGGAGATATGACTTAGTTTCTGTAATTTTTCGTCCATTTTTGTTATCTGTTATTTCTGCTTGCTGACATCTTCTTCCTTGTAGTTATGGACCTATGAGTTCCTCAAGCTTCACGTCCCGGCGAACTCTACGGCAGACCCTCTGGTAATTCCTCGTGCGGCCCGGTGGTCCCGCGGACAGAAGGGGAAGAAAGCCAGAGGGAAGGATCTTGATCGGTTCCGGGTGTCTTTGGACTAGCTGACCCCTGACCAGGTATCTTTTCACTGCTTTTTGTATTATACTGGTTATTGCGACGTTCACTTGTACTGCATCGCACTGTTCTCCGTTCTATTCATGGCACGGCACTGCATTGCACTACACTGGGCATTGATTACTATACTATTCATCATACTGTATGTCTTACTGTACTGTATTTTGAACTGTAGCAGGTCCACTGGGATGTCTGGAGAGGGGTAGAGGATCGGGCTGGCGCAGATCTGATGCGCAGCTAAGATATCACTTCTAGGTGTATCTTGCTGGAGAGCCCGTTTGGGCAGGAGTACTAATTGGGAGAGCGAGTGGTTCACCGGTCGCTTGGCCTGGATTACTTTCGGATCCCGGTGGTTCCTCCAGTCCATATACGTCAGACCGATCATCTAGGCCCCGTTGATATGCTGTTGGAGATAGTGGGGACCCCAGTTTCAGAGCTACTGGTGGCAGAGGGAGACTACTTAGTCTGGGCTCGAGCGCATCTGATGGGTTCCTTAGGTCCTGGCCCGGCCGGCCCTGGAGACAGAAGACGAGGACAGGCACCAGAGGTTGCTGATGCTGGTGCTGATGCTGGGGTGGGAGCTTCCGCTGCTGCTGGAGATGCTGCCCCCAGAGCTAGAGGAGCGATAGGTCCGGAGATCCCCTAGGAGATTCAAGCTGTGGTCTATGGCTTCCCATTCTTCTTTCCTGTTCCAATCCCGCCAATTTCTGAGTTCAGAGCGGAGATTGCCCAAGTATTTCCTTATCCTTACTTCTTTCTTTCATTTTCTTCTTCCTTTGTCCAGCTGACTTGTTCTTTTTCCTTCTCTAGTTAAATCAGGCATGGGTGGATAGGACGATGCTGATGGTCACCGGCCTGCGAGTGATGGTCCGACAGATGGATGCCTCGATGCGGGCGGGCGGCCGGCATTGCTTTCACACGCTCTTTTTAGTTTCTCTGCATTTTTCTGCCTTTATTCTTGTTTTGAGCTTGCTTTCCTTTCAACAGCCTCCAGCTCCGGTTGCCGGTGTAGTGCCTCCACAAGCCCCAGTTGGGCCCCCTACTCTAGCCCCAGCCCCGACTAGAGGTCGTGGTTCTCGGGCATCTTCTCTGGCTCATTCCAAAGGATCGGTCTCATCTGCTCGGAGTCGATCCAGAGTTATTTCCTCCTCTGATAGTGACGACGGTGATGACTTCGACCGTCTCTTTGAGGACGATAGCTCGGAGGAAGCCGGCCCCTTCCGTCGAGTCCGCTCGAGACACACATGAGAGAGAGAGCTTCCCCCTTCCCCACTTTTATTTATCTTTTTGATACATTTATTTTGATGGGCCTACGTGCCCCAGTTTGACATATTTGACATACACTTACATGATCCATGGGCCTATGTGCGCCAGCTTACTGTTTATTGGGCCTGGACGCTCCCAGTATTACAACTTTTTTGATGCATTTTGGGCCTTTGTGCCATTTATTACTTCATCTGTCCATCTGTTGCATGATTTTCCTTTATTTGTTGTTCAAACTACCTTTGATGCATAACTCAGGCACCACGACTTATACAAATCACACAGACTGCAATCTGTCCCATACCTGCCATGTTCTCACATGGCAGTCGTCATAACAGAACATGGCGGTCGCCACTTTCCCAAAATGTGAATCTAGCGGTCGCCCTTTTCAACATGGCGGTCGCCTAGTCAAAGAAATGATGTCAGTGTACTTTGCTTTTTGGAGTTGGCAGTTGCCAGTTTCAAGATGACGGTCGTCACATTGATCGTCCCTTTTACTGAATTTTTAGTTTCCCACCCTATAAATACCATCCTGGAGATCCCTTCTGCTGTTGCTCAGACTCAAGTATTTCCTTATCCTGGAAATTCTCCCACATCAAATGTTTGAACTTCGCCCCCTTTGGCCTTAACGCCCTTTTCTCATTGAGGATTGTGAAGATTAATAGACCTTTACTAGCGGCTGCTGCACAACTGTGGTATCCGCAGTCTCACGTCTTTCGATTTGGTCTTGAAGAACTCTGCCCCACTGTGGAGGAGTTTTCCGTCATCTTGGACTTGACTCCATGGGGTTTTGTTATTGTCCTTACTCCTTTTCTCTCTGTTCAGCAGCAGGTGATGTGACTCTGCGGTCTGTCTAAGATAGAGGCTTCTGGTCTGACCTCGGGTGACTACCTTGACATTCCATGGCTTATCGAGAGGTTTCATCCTACTGGTGATCTCAGCGATCTAGACTTTCAGCTGCGGCGCCGTTATGCACTTTGCCTCTGTCTCCTTGCCCAGTATCTACTTGTCCCTTCCGATGGACGGGTTAGTTGTGCCCCTATTGATATTGCTGGCCAAATGTGGATGGGGAAAAACTTCATGCCCCTGGCTTTGGCTGAGACACTGCTGGGCTTGAACACTGTTCATTGTGGTGAAACCACCACCTTTGCTTGCAGCCCTTTACTTCTCCAGGTGATCTCAACATCTTTCTCTGTATCAACTTCTCTGTTACACTGCAAAGCCTTCCTCTTACTGTTCTAACTCTTGCTATAGATCTGGTTGATGGAGAAGGTGAATCTTGTGCAGAAACCTCCCACTGACAGGCAAAAATGCTGCGGCTTTTCTTTACCGTCTGCATTATCATATATATGACACTGAGGCAGCTTGGCGACAGTATCTTTCCTCTTTGACTAGCCCAAACATTACCTGGCAATGCCCTTGGTGGCGGATTCCTGCTATGACTCTGACCACTATGGATCATCTCAGTGTTCTATTGATTGGTCTGTGTCAGACTACTTTTTACTACCCTCATAGGATTATGCGACAGTTCGGTCGAAGTCAGACCATCTTCCCCAACATTTGAGATCGTCTGTTTTCTTCTGCACTGCAAGCTCCATTTCTAGCACAGTATCGGGATGCTTGACTATCTCCCTCATTGATGGAGATGCACGAGTTGCAATATCCCGATCTTTCTGTTGAATATAAGGCATGGTTGACACAAGATAGGGAGAAGAAAGACATAGAAGAGGAGAAACAAGCAGCGAAAAGGAGAAGAGTTTGAGGATCTTTGCTTTATTTTGAAAGATTTCACAGCTTCCTTTTTTTAAATTATTTGTAGAGTTTGGGACTTGTGTGACCTCCATTTATTTTAGAACTTTATAGTCTTATCCGAAGTAATGAACAACTCCCACTTTATATTTAAGATGGTTTAAATTTATCCAAATCTTGAATATTATAAAAAATTCAAAAATTAATTTGCATTGATTTTACTCAGATTCAAATATGGTTAAAAATAAAGAAAGTGGCCGGACTTCTTAAAGAAGCTGCCTACGTATCTAAAAAAAAAAGATGGAATCAGGCCCTAACGTAGTTCGGGGTCAATTTTCACTTGGGTATTGACACTCTCCTTTTGTAATGCCCTAACTTTTTCTAAGGTCGCCCTGTCAGATTTTTGGCCTTGCGGACTGCTCTAACTTTTTTTTGAATTGCCTTTTCGATTTTCAACTCAGTGAGCTTCTATTTTATCTTTATTTTTACATCAGGGATAGTATTTATTGAGTTGATCAAGGTTAACAGGGGTGGAGAATGCATTGGCATCCAAATCCATGATTATGACTGCACCACCGATCATGATGGTTTTGATCAGAAATGGTCCGGACTAGTTTGGTTTAAATTTTTCCCCCGGGTCGAAGATAGGAGCTCTAATTTTCTTAAGAACCAGATCGTCTTCTCTAAGATCTCGAGTCTTGACCTTCTTGTTGAACGCTCGAGCTATCCTCCTTTGGTAACCTTGTATATGAAATAGAGCTTGCAGCATTCTTTCGTCTAACAAGAGCAATTCTTCCATATGGTTTCTCTGCTATTCTGCTTCTGAGATACTGGCCTCGGCCACTACTCTTAGCGAGGGGATTTCCACCTCAATAGGAAGGACAGCTTCCATCATGTATACTAAAGAGTATAGCGTAGTTCTGGTTGAAGTTCTGATTGACATTCGGTATCCCTAGAGTGCAAAATGCTAGATGCTCCGGCCAATCTTTGTGCGAGTTGATTATCTTTTATAAAAATTTTTAGATGTTCTTGTTTGCTACCTCGACTGCTTCGTTGGTTTGCGGTCAATATGGCGAGGACTTATGAGCCACTATTCGATATTCCTTGAAAAGATTCAGGACTTTCCCTTGGAAGTGTGAGCCATTATCTGAGATGACCTCGTGGGGAACTTCGTACTGACAAATGACATTTTGCTTGATGAACTTGGCAACATGGGAGGCATTCAATACCGAGAAGGAAGCAGCTTCTACCCACTTGGTAAAATAGTCGATGGCCACTAAGATAAACTTGTGTCCATTAGATGCCTTCGGTGTTATTCTGCCAATCACGTCGATGCCCCATACTGAGAACGACCATGGTGACGTTAGATTATATAGCTGAGACGGGGGAATATGCATGAGGTTTGCATGAATCTGACACTTATGACACCTCCGCACAAACTGTATACAATCCGTCTCCATTGTCATCCAAAAGTATCCCTGTTGTAGTATCTTCTTGGCTAACATATTTCCACTCATGTGTGGCTCACAAACTCCTGCGTGGATTTCCTTCGTCAGTTCTTGACCTCCTTTATTGTTGACGCATAGCTTATTGACACCAGAATGTCCTCGCTTGTACAGTTTACCACCACAAATGGCAAACTGCATAGATAGTCGTTGTATCGCCCATTTGTCCTTTTTACTGGCAAACTTGGAATATTCTCCTTTTTCTATGAAATTTTGAATGTCAAAGTACCATAGAAGTTCGTTAGTGCTTTCTTCGATAGCGGCTGTCATCTCATATGCAGGCTTCTTTTTCTGCTCAATTATCAAAGGTCTCATCCGAACTCCGGGTGGTATGTCAATTATGGATGCTAGGGTGGCCAGTGCATCGACGAACTTGTTCTGTAGTCTCGGTATATGAGTGAAAATCACTGATTCAAAGCATGGTATCAGCTTCTCCAACTCTTGATGATAGAGAATTAGGGTTAAATCCCTGACCTTCTATTCTCCTCTTACTTGCGAAACTACCAGTGCTGAGTCTCCAATGACTTACAGTTTCCTTGCCCCTAGTTCTAAGGCTGCCTCCAATCCCGCTAAACATGCTTCATACTCAGCCTAATTGTTGGTGACTTCAAAATTGAGTTTTAGGGATAACGGAACATGCGAATCATCGGGGGTGACAAGAAAGACTCCTATTCCATAGCCATATTGATTGGACGCGTCATCAAAATATAGGATCCATTTGTCATCCCCAACTTTCATTAGCTATTCATCAGGAAATTGGAATTCCGTGTCTTCACCCCCTTCAACTGGTTGGTCGGCCAGAAATTCTGCTACTGCTCTGCCCTTGACTGACTTTCGGGTAACATATTGGAGATCAAACTCGGATAATAGCAGCAACCATCGGGCCAGCCTTCCTGTCATTGTCGATTTTTTGAGCAGATATTTCAACGGGTCCATCCGAGAGATGATGTTTACTGTGAAAGATAACATGTAGTGCCTTAGTTTTTGGGAAGCCCAAACCATGGTCCAACACGTCTTCTCCAACGGCGTGTAACGTATTTCTGACCCTGTCATCTTTTTGCTTAAGTAGTAGATGGCTTTTTCGACTCCGATTTCACCTTCTTCTGTAAGCATGCATCCCACAGCTGAATCAGTCACTAACAAATAGAGGATCAGTGGCCTGTCAGGTTTGGGAGGAGCTAGAACAGGAGGATTTTGTAAGTATCGGTCCTTGGAGGAGGCATTTCCAAAATTGCTTTAATCTTTGAGGGGTCAACTTCGATGTCCCGTTGGGTGATCATAATTCCAAGCATTTTTCTGGCGGTGACTCCAAATACACATTTCTATGGATTAAGCCGTATCTTGTAGTTTGGAATCCTCTTGAAGAATTTTTGTAGCGCTATAATGTGCCCATCTCGATCCTTAGACTTCACTATAATGTCGTCCCCGTACACTTCAACCTCCTTATGTATCATGTCATGCAATAAGGTAGTGGCAGCCCTTTGATAGGTTGCCCCAGCATTCTTCAAGCCAAATGGCATAACACGGTAACAATAGGTGCCCCAGGGTATGGTGAATGTCGTCTTTTCTCTGTCTTCAGGATCCATCAGAATCTGGTTATACTTGGAGAATCCATCCATGAATGACAGCAAGGTATGTCCCGCTGTACTGTCTACTAGGACATCGATGTGTGGTAGTAGAAAATCGTCCTTCAGGCTGGCCTTATTAAGGTCCCAAAAATCCACGCAGACTCGGATACGACCGTCTTTCTTTAAAACTGGCACTATGTTGGCTTCCCATTTTGGATATTCAGTTACTATTAGAAATCCACCATCGATCTGTTTGCCAACTTCTTCTTTGATCTTCAGAGCCCATTCTGGCCGGATTTGTCTTAGTTTTTGCCTGACCGATTTAGCATCAGGGTACAGGAGAATGTGGTGTTGGATAATATCATGATCAATTCCAGGCATATTTTCGTAAGACCATGCAAACACATCTTTAAATTCTTTTAATAAAGTTATCAATTGTTCTCGTTCAGCTGAGGATAAAGAAGAACCAATTTGAATATTTTGCGGGTTAGTTTCATCACCCAAATTTATTGACAAAGTTTCTTCAATTAGTCGTTGGGCACGCATTTTTTCTTCTCTTTTTATTAAAAGTTTTATTTCTTCGGGGATATTCTCGTCGAATTCAAAATTGTCATAAGGCATATGAAATAAATCGAACAAAGCAGAGTAACCAGAAATCTTGTTCATTTCATTAAAAACGACGGGAATTACAAACTCGATAGCAAAAGAAGAGAGGGGAGCACCAACAGATGTGCCCTCGATTACAGACTCAGACTCGATCCCAGACTCGGGATAGACAAAGTGCACATCATCAGACTCGACGGTCCAATTCTTTACTTCCATTGTGGCTGCATCGACGATGAGTGTGGTGCAGTCGGCTGGTGCACTGAACCTCATCATGAAATAATCTAATTCAGTTATATGCAATTGAGCCACATTTTTATTGAACAACACGCCCAGGTCAGCTCCATCAAACTTGTCGGTCAAGTCCTCTTCTTGAATCTTTTTTTCTTCTTTCTCTTCTTCCACTGTTTCTTCCTCCTCTGTGTTAGACAATTGATGGCTGAAAAAGATCTCCAACCCAGGCAACTTTTGATTGGCTTCTTCATCGATCCATGGCTCCGAAAAACCACAATACGGGAAGTCTTCCCCTTCCTTGATGAAGTATCCATTAAGTGTCCCAGAATAATTGGCCTTTCGCCCCCTTCTAGGCCCTTCTAGATCTTCCTTCGTTAGTTTATATCGTAGACCAAAACGATGCGAAGTGGGAAAAACCTGAATGGGTTCCGGGATACCTTGTTGTTTACGCCCCAATCCCATGCCAGGAAAGAAGGATATTCTACTCATCATCATTAAAGCTTGTGGGTTGACATACCTTTCTTTCTCATTCATTAGTGTTTGAACAGCCGTAGCTTCATCAAAATGAAAACCACTAAGCAATACGTCGTCTTCACTGTGCTGAACTTCTGGCAGAGTTGTGCCCTCTCCTCCCTTCGGGGGATGAATACTGTCCTCTCCATGGATGGTCAACACTGTCCCGTTCTTTATCAATTTTAGTTTTTGGTGAAGGGTAGAGGGTACCGCCTGAACATTTGGGTTATGTAGCCACGGCCTACCCAGCAGCAGATTGAAGGAAGTCGGGACATCTAGTACGTGAAACTCTACTGACGTTTCCAAAGGTCCAACTGAAATGGAAAATGACACCAATCCCAGTACATCCCTTCTGGTGTTGTCATAGGCCCTCACCCCTTAATTGCAGGGAGTAAATTGGTCGGGCCTCATCCCCAAGCAGATGGCTGTTTTCAATGGGCAAACATTCAAGGCGGACCCATTATCGATGAGGGTTACTGGGACCTATTTTTTCAGGCACTTGGCAGTGATGTGGAGCAGCTTGTAGTGACTTTTTCTTTCAGCGGGCAAATCCTTATCAGAAAAGAAAATGACTTTTGGTTTGGTGACTGGCAGAATAAGTTCAATAAGTTGCTCGGGGGTTTTATCTATCGGGACACTGGCCTTATTCAACACTTTCAAAATAGCTTGTCTGTGCTTGTGCGAAGCCATCAACAAGTCCCAGATACTGATGCTGGCCTATGTCTTTTTCAACTGTCTCAATACGGCATCATCCTCCTGTTCTTGCTCTGTCTCTTTCTCTTTTTCACTCGGTTGTCCTCTCTTTAACTGAGCTGGCTTAAAATGTCTTCCACTTCGGGTAAGGTGCTCTACACCATCTTCGGGGTCCCATAAGCCAGGCATGACATTATCAGTCTGTCTCACTTCGTTTATGTGCGGAGGGCTTTTAAATGCCCACAAATCATTTAGGTCACTAGCGGCCGCTCTTTCCCTTTTTTTCTTGTCGTCTTCGATAGCCCATGTGTTGTCAATTTCCTCCAAGATGTCTTCCTCAATAAAATCTATCTGCTGCTCTTGAGTGGCCCAAAAGTCAGCCCACTCGTCCCCATCAGATTTCAATGCAATCCTTACCAGCCAATAGGATTGCATGTCATCAACGTGTACCTCTTCCTCAAAAAGTTGGGAAAGGGTGATTCCATCGAGTACATGGCCAAACCCATAAGGCCTAGTGGGATAATTCAACGGCCAATCATCCACCTCGTTGTGTTCCTCTTCCTCATGTTGGTATGGGTCGATACCATTCCCAGGGATTATCGTTCCATTCTTTCATTCTATCTCGGCTGCCTCTAATCATCATGAATGAACAACTTATTGAATCCTCGTTAGATGAAATAGACGGGCGCGGTAGGTGTGATGAACAAATAAACTGACTCGGGTCTTTAGACTGTCCCAAAGTCACACAATTGACCCCAACCTGCCCAGCATGATTTGGAAATGGGTTAGTAGTAACGTTCAGCTTTGGGGTTGCTGATGGAGGAGGAATCACTTTGTTGTCAATGAGATTCTGGATCTCATGGAGGAGCCTCATACACTTGTCAGTTAAGTGCCCATGGCCTTGGTGGAAGGCACAGTATTGGGAGGCATTCTACCTCAGAGGAAATGGATCAGGAACAGGCATGGGGTCCAATGGCTTGATGAGCCCCTTCTCGATGAGACGATTCAGGGCGGTAGATAAAGAAATATTGAGGGGAGTGAAGACCCTTCTCGGCTTTTGTTGTTGTTGGCCATTTTTTGACTACTGAAGGTTGTTTACTAGATGGGTGGGAGAAGAAAGATTTAAAAGGTTCACCTCGCCCGAGTGAGCAACGGATGGATTTTGGTTGGTTGCGGGGAAAGTCCATTGTTGTGGTTTTTGACTGGGTTCTATTTTCTCAATGCCACCAAATTGGATTACGTCTTTTATCTGAATCTCGGCAACAAATAACTGCTCAAATGTGGAGAGCGGCTGTGTAATCAGATAGCGTTTTAGGGGGGTTGCAGATTCTTTACTACGATTCAGACTTGCTCCTTTTTAGAGGGCCTATTTGTCATCTTTCCAGCTTTACCCATCCAATGGGTCAAAAAGTTGATGAAAGATTCCCGATTCTCTTGTCGGGTTGTCTCAAGCTCTCGAGTAGTAACATCCAGTTGGACATTGTAACTATACTGGCTGATGAAAATCGTTGCAATGCCTTCCCACGTTCTGGTTTTAGCTACATTAAGGGAGAGGAACCATTTCTGGGATGCCCCGGACAGAGATTGGTGAAAGAGCTGAGCCTTTAATTAGTCATCAATCCCCATTGGTGACAGCGTACCAACATACATTCGGAGATGAATTCTGGGATCTCCGATTATGTCAAATTTTTCTATGTCCAGCATCTTGAATTTTTCTGGCAATTTGACATCTGGGAATAGGTAGAGCCCCCTACGTCGAGCATATATTCCTCAACTCCATTGGCTTTCCTCAATACCTTTTCCATCCGGTTAATCTTTTCTGCCAGCGCAGATTTCCTAGACTAGGCAGTGTTCTCCTCTTCTACTACAATTGAGCGGGGAACCCGCGGTGGTACCACGACTTGTGGTATCTCTGGTCCCTGGTTGTCATCCGAAAAGTCTCTGGCATTATCATTTACGTTATCTGGCTGCCCATTTACACCGAGCATACGGGCCTGAATTGCTTGTATCTGTGACCGACATTGAGTTTGAGCTTGGGTCTGTTGCTCCACAGCTCGCTGTATCTCAGTAATAGTCCTCATCAGGGCTGTCAAATTAACTTCATTCTCTACCATGTTAGCCAATTCAGATACTCTACAAAGTCTGCCCGATTCTGATCTTACCCAAACTCGTGTCAATTGTATTCTTTCCAGATCAATGGTATCCCATAGAAAAACCTAGATCCCACAAGCAGAATAACCAGTTTTAGGCAATAGATAGTAAATACCCCAAATACCCAAAATAGTTGAAACTGAAATAATGCCCCTGTCGGGCTCATACCACCAGCATAACAACTGAACACCTAAAGACCCCGAATGAGAACCAAAGGGGATAGATCAAGTAAGCTCTAGAGGAAAGGTTTTATCTCAAGTGAACGGCATTCCGACAAGAAGACTATTCTAAGCATAACGGTAGAAGAACAATACTTTCTCACACAGGTCGAAAGAGAGGGGGGTGAAGAAAGAAACGGGATATAGAATTAGCAACCCGAGCCGAACCCAAAAGGGGAGAAATAAACTTAAAGGTCCAAACGAAACACCGGCATGACCCCGGGAAGAAGCCTACTACATAAATAGGGAAGAACTGACAATTTGAGAAGAACCCGAAGAAGAGATAGACTATCCTAAAGGTGTCAAAACAAAACACAGATATGACCCCGGGAAGAGAACTATGGCATGAGAAATTGATTAGGGTGAAGGAAAAAATTTGGGTAAGAACCCGAAGGTGAGAAACTAATCTAATCAAAGGATAACAGAAGATCCGGGCTTAATCCGGGAAAAGAACTAATCTAATCCGAATAAGAAATCCTAACAATATACAATCAAAACATTCAATAAAGGAAAACATCAAATCCTATTAGGGTTAGCAGCACCTACTTGGGGGGTTCTAAGTTCACTATATGCAAAAAGGCCAATTTTGGTCAATCGAACAGGGTACCTTCTGAATAGAGATGGGTATATACTTTCCATGCCTGGAGTGGTGCAAGACATGGTCAAACAGTACGCCTGAACTCTTTTACTGTGTCTATGATAGCGTACAGTCAGTAAGAGTTGCCCATCTTCCCAACAATCCCCAAAATGGATTAACGTTCAGGGCATCGGGTCGACTAGGTAGGGGGTTTGAAAAATAATACATATGCATGCAAAAATGTAAATGAAAAATTCATACTAAGAACCAATAATATTTTCAAGTCTAACTCTCTTATTTGATTTTAGAAACCAGTTCCCAGCAGAGTCGCCAGAAAATACTGTGGCGTTGGGATTTAGGGGTAAAAAATAAGGCAAGTGAAAGATGTTTTGAAAAATATTTTGAAAACCTTGAAAATCAAATTTTAAAAACCCTTTTTATTAAAAAAAAAACAGAGTCGCCACTTAGTTTTTTGAGAAAAATAAAGAAAAACAAGAAAAAATAGCTACTGATGTTTAAAACGTTAACCAGAGAAAGAGAGTGTGGGAGCTAAGGTACGAATCGGTGAAGGTGTTAGGCACCCCATTCGCCCAACTGTAAGGTTGGCCTCTACTAATCATCATTGGTTTTTTAGAAGAATTTTTCAAATGCATGGCCCCACGAACTACAACCGATCGATCCCTTACAATGGGGGTACGTAAGAAGCTCGATAAAAATTTAGGTTCGACCACGTTTTCTCTACATGTTTTGTTTGTGCCTAAGATTGGCGGCTTTCTTAATTGGTTTGTCTTTGAAACCTTGACATTACTTGTGCCATGAATTGTTCGAGCTCTGTCAAAGAGGGGCAACTGTAGACACCCCAATTTTACCAAGACGAATCTTAGGCACCCTTCTTGAATGTGCTCTAATAACGAAAGTATGAGAATCATGCTCAAAGATACTTCCAAGTCAGCAAAATCACGAATATGTGCACCATAAGAGTTCTATTCTTTCTTTTTGCTACATCATTCTGCCGTGGAGTGTTCGGTGCAATCAACTGGAATATAGTCCCCTCCTTTAACAAATAATTCCTAAACTTTCCAAAGAGTACTCACCACGACAGTCAGACCAAAGTGTCTTGATACATTTTTCTTGACGCTTCTCCACTTTTGTCATAAATACTTTGAATTTTTCAAAATATTTCTACTTGCGGTGCATCAAATAAATGTATCTATACATTGAGTAATCATCAATCAAAGTGATAAAATACTCAAAGCCTCCTCTAACCCGAATAGTCATAGGTTCATATAAGTCAGAGTGAACAAATTTCAATGATTCTTTAGCTCTATGCCTTTAGCCGAAAATGACCTCCTGGTCATTTTAATTTTCAAGCACGATTCACAGACTAGAAGTGCCTCCACTTCTAATAAACTCAAAAATCCATTTTCAACCAATCTGTTTACCCTTTTCAGATTAATGTGACCTAAACGTACGCGCCAAAGATACGCTTGGTTCATTAAAGAAAGTTTCTTTCTTTTAAATAGTGAATTAGATGTATTATTTAATTCATTCAGTTGCACTGTAGGAGAGACATTAATAATAACATAAAGATCATCCACCAATGTACCAAAATAGATAAATCGTTTATTATTCTTAATAACCACAGAGTTATTAAAATAAACCAAATATCTGTCTTTAACTAATCTAGAAACATAAATTAAATTCCTTATAATGACAGACACATAAAGACAATCTCTCAATATTAAAATTCGATCTCTACTAAAACTAAAAGTGGCATCTCTCACTGCAACTGTTGCCACCCTTGTATTATTGCGCATGTACAAATAAATCTCTCCATCACTAAGTTGTCTGGTTTCCTAGAACCTTTGCAAAAAATTACAGACATGATTAGTGGCTCCCGTATCTACACACCAGGTACCAGTAGATAACACCGCTAAACATGTTTTCACAACTAGTTAACATAAATTAGCTTTGTTGTTCTGCTTACCAAGTTAAACTGGACATTGTAGTGAAAACACCTGCCTTTTAATTTTTTCACACCAGTACGTGGCCTATTAACTACCATAGAAATCGTGTCAGCTTGTTTCTGAACCTTTTTCTTCTTCTTGCCTTTCGACTTAGAGGAAGAACTATTTTCAGAAATAAACACATTTACTAGCTTTCTAAAAATACCCTCGATAGTTAAAGCTATGTTCAGATTCTTTTTTCAGTCAACATAATTAGGACCCATAAGTTTGTTTTCTTTGAGTATACCGCAAGTTAATTGAAAATCATTTTAATCTTGAAAATTATCATAATTAGAAACTTATGATGAGCAAAATTTTGAATTTTATTTTAAAATCGATTCTCTCTACCATTTAAAATAAATTGTCAGCCGCCTGGTATACCGTGAATAGCATGCCTCAATGGAAAAAATGTCTACTATTTATTATTTATCAAAACATGCTAATTTCTATTAATTTTACTATCTAGACAATAGACATTGCCAAGTAAAATTAAATATCTAATGTATCTTTGGTCCTATAAATAATAGCAGTGACTCGAATGGAAAGGATACTATTATTTACAATTAAGTGTATACCATCACTTAATCCCGAATCAATCACTTCGCAATAAACCATTCAGATGGAAATGTGATTCACATTAACAATTACCTAAAATTATCAATAATGGAGGTTCGTACCGGTGATCCCGAAATTAATTCTATCAGGTGGAGAGGAATGACCTAATGTCAACACGCAAAATTAATTACCACTACAAGAAAAGGGGGTTTTGCGTCGGCTCTTTGCTGTCGCAAATAATACTATTGCTGTCGCAAAAGGATATTTGCGTCGGCATTGCGACGGCAAATGGGGGGAGGCAACTGTCCGAGTCGCAAGCGGATTTTTGCGACGGCACGTAGCCATCGCAAACATTTACGATGACACTTTATGCTTTTAGCGACGGCCCTATTTGCGAAGCAAATACTTATTAAAAATCATGTTTTCATCGTCGCAAATGGTAGCGACACCTTGTATTTTTTTTGCGACGAAAAAGGATATGCAAATAATATTTACAAACATATTTTTGCAATCACACAGTGTCGTCGCAAATACTATTTTAATTATATAATTATTTTCCACCACATGATTACCATCGCAAAAAACTTCTTGCGACGGTATAACTCCCGATGCAAAAAAAAATATAACTCTAAATTTTTTCGCTACACCTTGTGCGATCACAAATGTGTTCCTTTTGCGACGGCTAAATACCGACGTAACATATGTTCATAATACCTAACTGTTGCAAATACTATTGGTTTTAGCGACGGTAACAATTTCGATGCAAAAAATAAAAATAAAAAATTATCCATCCATTCACATCCAAGCATTCATTCATTTATCTATAACAATATATCAAATGTTATCTCTTTATAACAATATTTATATCCGTTCAATCGCATATTAAAATATTTAAAAAGTATACGTTCATCAAATACAAATCAAAACATATTAAAAAGTGCACCAAATATGTCTCAAAATAATATTTAAATTTCAACAAGTACAACTCAAAATAAATCATTCTTGTTTCAATAAGTACAATCCAAAATAAATCTTTTTCCATCGCTAATTGTTTTGCCCCACCATTGTGGCTTTGGAATTTGGGGGTTAAAAATGAAAAAATTCAAAGATGTTTTAAAAAATATTTTAAACACCTTGAAGACCAAATTTTGAAAACGTTAGTTTTTCCGAAAGACTAAGAAAAACAAAATTGGCTATTGATCTTGAAAACATTAACCAGAGAAAAGAGGGTTCGGGGGTTAAGGTACGAATTAGGGAAGGTGTTAGGCACCCTGTTCGCCCAACTGTAAGATTAACCTCTACTGATCATCATTAGTTCTTTAATATGATTTTTCAAATGCATGTAAATAAAAAAAATGGAGTGAAGAGAGAACATTCAAAATCAAGTATAGAAAATACATAAGATATGTACATAATATTCCAAAATATATAAATGTCAAAAGAAAAATTCTAAATCCGATAACATGCAATTTCTATCTAAATGATACATGAACTATATACCAATATGTAATATTGTTTAAATAACCTAAACTATCATGCTTTAGTTAAAAGAACAAACATGTTAAGTTGCTAAAATTATCCAACTTGAATTGCACAAAAATGAACTACACAATTTTGACATAAAATAATCACTTCCTAAACTAATACGTACAATATGCATATTATTAAATTATCTAAAAGTATGTATAAATCTTATATTAAAAATTAACCAAAATAATAAAATCTAATAACAAATATTTTATGTATTAATAAGAAAATATTTAAAACTTTAATTTGAAGAGGAAAGAAATTAAAAAAAAATTATAAGCCAAAATAAAATGTTGGAAAATGCTTGTTTAAACCACTAAAAGAAAATCTTATTGTTTACATTTTATGTTTTTTTGAAAAAAAGAAAAGAAAAAAAAATAATATGAATGAAATAAACAAATGAGTTTTTAATTATTGTTAGAGAAGAAAATTACACTATTAATTTGAAAGATTAAAATAAGAAAAATGAGAAGAACATTAACTAACATAAAATGTATTTTTATTTGTTTTGCGCCTTTTCGTGGCTAATAAAAAAAGAAAAGAAAAGAAAAATACTATGAAAGACAAATTAAGTTAATAGATGAAGATTTTAAAAAAAATTAAACATCTTATATCTTTAAGAGAAAATAGAAGAAAATTGAGAAAAATAAAAGAGATGAAAAGAAAAAAAAATAGAATTTTCTTTTAAAGAGAAAATTACGATATTTTTTGTAATTTTTGGTTTAGTAAAATAAAAGAAAAGAAAGATAAAAAGGAATTATAAGAAAAGAAAATAAATTTTTTTGTAAGAGAGATGAATGATAATATTACAAGAAGAGAAATGCTAAATAAAACTTTATAAAAGTTAATAAGAAAATAAAAGACAAGAAAAGAAAATTACACTAATATTGAAATAAAAGAAAAAAAAATAGAAAGTATAAGTCAGAAAATGAATATTAAGCTAAAAAAAATGAAATACTTAAAGAAAAATAGATAAGGTATTATGAAGAAAAATAAAGTTGATGATAAAAGAAAATAAAATGCTACATCAAAAGAAAATAAAATGCTAGAAATATGAATTGTATTGAAAAGAAAAGAAAAAGAAAACAAATGAAATGAAAATCGAAACATTAAACTAGTGCTTAAAAGAAAAATAAAAAAAAAAAAATAAATAAATAAATGCTAGAATATTAGAACAAAGTTAAGAAAATAAAAGAACACTTAAACTAATATTGTAAGCAAAGAAATGATAAATAAATAGTACATTAAGAAAGAAATTACATTAAACTACAAGAAAAAAAATAAGATTTTTTTTTAAAACTACATTACACAAAAAAAGTAAATGTTAAGAAAGAAAGTTAAGTAGCTATTAAATGAAAGCTAATAATTAAAATGAACCATTAAATTAATGATACAAGAAATGAAATAAAATGAAATGCTAGTAAAAAAAAATTAGACTAATTAGAGGGAAAGGAAAGTAAATAATGTTAAAACATTAATTTAACATAAAAAAAGAGAATAAAATGCTAGAATTTAAATGGATGTAATATTAATGATTACAACTATTTTTATATAAGTGCTTTATATTATAATAATAACGACATTATTTAGTCGTATTGTTAATTGATGTTAGTAGTAATTAATGAATTAATTAAAAAAATAGATAATGTGCTTAGTGTGAAACTGTAAACTACGAAATTAAAGCAACCAAATTAAATAAAATTAAAGCAACAAGGTTAAATGAAATTAAAGCAACTAAATTAAATGAAACAATATAAATGATGACAAGATTAACTGTGCAAATAAAAAGGATTACATGAATTGAGATTAAATATAACCCGATCACTCCAAAAGATAGGAAATAGGGTTAGAAAGACCGGGGATCCAAGCGAGATACCTGGATTGTCGGGGAATGTGCTCCAATTGACCAATCCTCGGGGGGTGATCCAAGCAATGTAGGCTTCAATGTAGGTATGGGAGATTAGGGACTCGGTATCTTGGTAGGGTTTCGGCGTCGGGGCTCGGGATCGCTCGGTATATCGGCAGAGTCTCTCCCACTCAAAATTCCAGCTGAAAATGTATGCCGGGGTACGGTATTTATAGAATTCTTCAACCAATGAGGTGTTGCCACGTTTTGGGACACGTCAGGCCATTTGGAGTTAACGGCCGCCACAATGTAAGTTGGCGGCCGCTGGGTTGGGAAAGGTTCTAATAGCGGCCGCCACATTGTAAGTTGGCAGTCGCCATATTGGCTTGGGTTTTCAAAAGGTTCTATTGACGGCCGCCATAATGAACATTGCGGTCGCCACTTCTGGCAATGACTTAGGCAACAAGTTATCGATGGTTTGGTATAATTTCATTGGTTTCAAAAATTTTGAAGGTTTTTTGATGACTGGGTTCAAATACCAAGCTTGGATCACCTCCCGAGGATCGTATTGAGGTACTATTCCACCTGATTTCATCATCGGATTCGCCTAAAATTAGGCGGGATCAAATTGGGGTGTCTACAGTTGCCCCTCTTTAATATAACTTGCAGAGCAACGCGTGATGCAAGTTATATCAAAGATCGAGAGACAACAGCCATTTGACCAAGCCGTCAATCTTAGGCCACAAACACACAAGCATATATATGGTGTTGGTCGTACTCAAATTTTCATCGAGCTGCCTACGTATCCCTTTTCCTAGGGATCATACCAGAGCGTAGTTCATGGGGTAAAATGCAAGATAAGAAACATAATGCAGATGCTGACATGAATAAATGCTAACATGATGTTGAGAGGTATAGTGTGATGCAGACATGTATAATGCGAGTCAGTTTAGGGTCATGAGGAGGACCGAGTCAGTTTAGGGTCATGAGGAGGACCGAGTCAGTTTACGGTCATGAGGAGGACCAGTCAGTTTAAGGTCATGGGGAGGACCAACAAGTCAGTTTAGGGTCATGAAGAGGACCGACGAGTCAGTTTATGATCGTGAGGAGGACCGACGAATCAGTTTAGGGTCATGAGTAGTACCGACGAGTCGAACATCTAACTAATAGGTTGGGTCAAGATCTTAGAATTAGGTTTATCGTAAGCGAGATTGAAATGATCGGGAGCCAAACTACGGCTAAGAATTTTGATTTATTAGGAAGAAATATCGTGAATTGATAGGTCGATTAAAACCTACAAATCTAAAGCGCGAGGTAAAAATAATTAAAGCCGAGTTACGGCTTATAATTGAATTTATCGAGAATGTGTAGCTGTAAAAAGATGGAGTTGCAAAATAACAAGGTTTGAAATTTATTATTTGCTAACAAAATATTTTTTTCAAAAATGCATGCAAGATAATACACATAATAAGAAAATTATTTAAATATTTTTCAAAATTAATTATTTTTTTTAGAAGAATGGTTGACGCAAAATGATAAGGGTTGCCTGACGCGCCAGGGCTTATGATTACTATGATGCGCAGAAATCACGAACCTATGGTTAGGGTGCCTAATTTTCTAGGACTCGAAAAAAAAACCGGGGGAGTCGTCACTTACACACGGACCTAGGACCAGGGTGCCTAGTTTCCTAGGGCTTGGCCTTCAGATATTTTTCTGCATTTTTTCCACTCGATCTGCTCTTGATATAATGTCTTCTCTTTACAGGCTGGTCACTATGTCAGAGGTTTCGGAGGATTTGCCTCTGGGGAGGTGTTGGAGTGGTATGATGCCCTCCATGCTCTCAGCCGGGCTATTATTGATCCCTCCGGGTTTGCTCGATTCATACCCCTGTTGGGTAGGACGAGTAATAATCGGGTCTGGTTGACGGCCCTGGCTGAGCGATGGTGGGATACCACCAACACTTTCCACTTCACCACCTTCGAGGCTATTCTGACGCCTCTAGACTTTGCCATAATTACCGACATCCAGGTCGGTGGAGCGCCTATTCCCTTCGATCCATCTATTACTCGGTATGCTGACGCGTTGCAGCGCTTCCTTGGAGCCGTCCCCGCACAGATAGACAGAGACCGGGTTCGAAACACCTTGTTCTTTGAGCGCTTCCATCACTTCTACTGCTTCGAGCCCCGCCACTTTGAGTGGGTAGCCCGGGATTTTTTGATGTACATGTTTGGTGCCTCCTTGTTTTCGAACAGGGAGAATACCATTCATTTCCATTACCTCGGTGCTCTTGCTCGTTTGGATCGGGTTGCTTCATTTGACTAGGAAGGAGCTGCTCTTGCCACCCTTTACAGATTTATGCAGACACTAACCCGGTTCCCCCAGGAGCTCAGTATGGGGGGATACTGGAGGGTATGGGAGGTATGATTTTAGTCTTTTGCTCATCTTTTTTTATTTGCCATTATGCATTACCTGCTGACTGACATCTTTTCCTTTGCAGCTATGGACTTATGAGTTCCTCGGGCTTCACATCCCGGAAAACTCGTCGCCAGATCCTCTAGTCATTCCCCGAGCAGCCCGGTGGTCCCGAGGGCTGAAGGGGAAGAAGGCTGGGGGAAAGGACATCGATCGATTTCGAATCTCATTGGATCGGCTGACTCCCGAGCAGGTATTGTTTTTACAGTTCACTACTCTATTTTCTGTACTGTATACTGATCATTATTTCTGTTTACTGCACTGTACACCGATCACTGTTTCTGCTCACTGTACTGTACACTGGTCATCATTTCTGTTCACTGCACTGTACACCGATCACTGTTTCTGCATGCTAATTACTGTGCTGCATATTGACCATTCGTTGTGCACTGTACTGTATTTTGAATCACTGCGGTCCATTGGGACGTCTGGAGGGGAGTGGAGGATCGGGCTGGCACAGATCTGATGCGTAGCCGGGATACTGCTTTTATGCAGATCCTGCTGGAGGGCCCATTCAGTAGGGAGTACTATCTTGGCGAGCGAGTGGTTCACCAGTCGCTTAGCCTTCATCACTTCAGGATACCGGTGGTCCCTCCAGTCCGTATGCGCCGGACTGATCATCTAGGCTCTGCTGACTTGCTGCTGGAGACGATGGGGACCCCAGCTTCGAAACTACTGGTGATGGAGGGGGATTATGTTGCTTGGGCTTGGGCACACCTGATGGGTCCTCTAGGTCCCGGTCCGGCTGCACCTGGAGGTAGGATGAGAGGACGAGCACCGGAGGTAGCTGATTCTGGTGCTGCTGCTGGAGCTGCCGTAGCTATTGATGTTGGTCCGGTTGGTGCTGACGCAGTCAAGGTTAGGGCTGGGGGCGTTGAGATACCATGGACAGTACCTTCCTTTGTCGATGGGTATTCTTTTGACATTCCTATCCCAGTTCCTCCAGCGCCGGAGTTCTAGCCAGCACACGCCCAGGTTTGACTCTTTTCTCATTATTTCTTTTTCACCCTTCTTTATTTACAAATTGTTCAGTTCTATTTCATTTCTCAACAGACGGATCAGGCTTGGGTGGACCGTCTTATGCTGATGATGAGCGGTCTGCGGACCCTTGTTCGCCAGCAGGATGCTGCTCTTCGCACAGTTGGGATTCCTTTCGTCCCTCGGCCGGTGAATATTTATCTTTTCGGTCTCTTTATTCCCTTTTATACTGTTTTCTTATTGTTTGCCTCTTTTAATAGCTGCATGTACCTACTGCTGTTCCACCCCCCGTTCCTGCTCCTGCTCCAGTTCCAGCCCCTGCCCGAGGCCGCAGATCTCGTGCTGCTACTTCTAGAGACCGCTCTAGAGGATCCGTCTCGTCTGCTAGCAGCCGCTCTAGAGCCATACCTTCTTCCTCCGGCAGTGATGATGGAGATGACATCCTTGAGCGACTCTTCAAGGATATCAGCTCAGACGAGGTTAGCCCTTCCTTCCGCCGGGTCCGTTCGAGGCACACTTGAAAGAGAGCTTCCCCTCCCCCAGTTTTGTTTCTTTTCTGACACTTCACTTTTGATGGGCCTGCGTGCCCCAACTACTCGACAAACTTTTATTCATTTACTTGGTCCATGGGCCTGCGTGCCCCAGTCTACTGTTTATTGGGCCTGGGTGCCCCAGCTTATACTCTGATACACTGCATTGTATTTTGTACCTTCATGTCATTTTACTGCTTTATGCTCATCTGCATGTGTGATTCTTACTGCTCAATCTGTCTTGCATGTGAATGTCAGCATTTTACATAAGTCGTAAAAATTGTAAATTGACTATACCCGCCATATTCCAACATAGCGGCTGCCGCAATCAACATGGTGGTCGCCCCTTCCAACATGGCGGCCGCCTCTTACAACATGGCATTTGCCCCTTCTAACATGGCAGACGCCTGGTCAAAGTAGTGATGTCACTATACTGTGCTTTTTCTAGTTGGCAGCCGCTTTATGTAAGGTGGAGGCCGCTTTATCCAAGGTGGCGGCCGCCACAATGGGTATACCTTTTGTCGAATTTTTTGATTTTTTGCCCTTTTTTGCTCTATAAATACCATCTTGGTGATCCCATCTGCTGATGCTCGGACTCAAATGGCTAATACTCTTTCTTCTTAGATTGAGCCATTCTCTTACATTGAACGTCTGAACTTTGCTCATTTCGGCCTTAATGCCCTCTTTTCATTGAGAACTATGAAGATTAACAGACCCTTATTGATAGACGCTGCACAACTATGGAATCCTCAGTCTCACGTTTTTCAGTTCGGGCTTGAAGAACTTTGCCCTACTGTGGAGGAGTTCACTGCTATCTTGGACTTGACCCCACGAAATTCTGTTGTCGTTCCTACTCCTTTTCTCTCTGTTCGGCAACAGGTGATGCAACTCTGCGGCTTGTCTAGAATGGAGGCTACCCGTTTAAACTCGGGTGACTGTCTTGACATTTCGTGGCTTATTGAGAGGTTTCATTCTACTGGTGACCTCAGTGATCTTGACTTCTAGCTACGACGTCGCTATGCACTTTGCTTCTGCCTCCTCGCCTAGTATCTCCTTGTCCCTCTTGATGGGCAGGTTAGTTGTACCTTGGTCGACAGTGCTGGCCAAATGTGGATGGGGAAGGACTTTGTGCCCCTTTCTTTAGCCGAGACACTACTGGGTTTAGATGCTATCCATCGTGGTAAGACCACTATTCTTGCTGGCAGTTCTTAACTCCTTCAGGTAAACTTAAACCTTACTTTTATATTTCATATTACAACTTTTCCTCTTACTGCTCTATCTTTTGCTGCAAATCTAGTTGATGGATAAATTAAATTTGGTGCAAAAGCCGCCTACTGACACACATAGCGTTGCGGCTTTCCGGTATCGTGCCAGTTACCAGATATGTACTACTGAAAAAGCCTGCCAACAGTACCTTTGTTCTTTGACTAGCCCGGATATCACTTGGCAGTGCCCCTGGTGGCGGATTTCCGTCATGACTCTGTCTACCATGAATTATTTTGGTGTTCTGCTTGTCGGTCTGTGCCAGACTTCTTTCTACTACCCCTGTCAGATCATACGGCAGTTTGGTCATATCCAGGTGATCCCTCATATCCAAGGCCATTTATCATCATCTGTACTGCGGGCCCCATTTCTGGCACAGTATTGGGATGTCTGGCATTCCCACTCATTGATGGAGATGCAGGAGTTGCGGCACCCTGAGCATTCCACTGAATAGAAGGCATGGATAATACAGGACAGGGAGCGAAAAGATAGAAAGGAGGGAGAACAGACAGCAAAGAAGAGAAGAATTTGAGGCTCTCTACTTTGTTTTGAAGATTTCACAGCTTTTTCTTTTTATTTGTAGAGTTTGGGACTTG
>JAOTRH010004179.1:0-23980 GCA_034768845.1 Heliamphora exappendiculata
ATAAGTTGGGCATGACCCACGAACTTTCTTTTTATTTTTCTTGGACTTAATTTGCTGATCGGATCTTTAATTTAAGTTGGACCATAATATTTTCTTAGGCCTTTATTTTAGCTTTTAGGCCTTGTTGAAGTTTTGGGCTTCATTGGAGTTTGAGTCCTTAACTCCTGTTAGGCCTAGGGATGGACTTCCCCCGATTGTCTTTTGGGCCTTAGATGACTTCTTTGATTAATCCCTAATTAATCTTGGACTTACCCTGAATTTTAGGTTCAATTTCTAAAAAATCAAAACGGCCTATTCTGAGTTAGGATTTTCGACGTACGCGTGACTTTACAAATTACTGTTAGGGTTTTACGAGTTTTCTGTTTATATTGAGAATCTACTATTAGGATTCTTAATCCTGTATTGGAAAATAAGGGTCCATACATGAAGGCATGATATGAACTATACACAACGAAGTTAGACCTAGCACTACCTAAAATCGTTAAAAACTCATTGAAAATATAATTTTCAACTAAACAAATTTACGTTGACATTGTCATAACTAGCAAGGTGTAATAGAACATAGCTAAACATTTTTCTATTAGACATATATAGTCAAAAATCAAGTGGTGTTTGCCCAATAGCATTAGTATCTTACTCCCCAATTAGAGGGGAGGATTTCAAGCATTTTTATGTATTAGGTGTGAGAGTAGGTGTTCATGCATTTGACAAGAAAATAAAATAAGGCATACAAATCCAAAAATATTATCAAACCATTGGAAGGTCGTCTTTATAAAAATATTCTCTTCCCTCTAACACATTTTGAAAGATCATGTTGTTAAAAATTCGTTCTTTCACTCAATTCAAAATTTATTTTTTCTTCTCTCTTTCACACACACACTTACACACACTCAAAACATTATTGCTTAAATCTTTCACTGCCATAATTCTCTCACTACAAAAAACGATCAATTTAACCGAAATTAGTACCCAGTCTTATCCAAAATCGGTACCAAATCGTTCGCAACCAGTACAGGATTTTTTCTTGCTACGACTCAAACATAAAAAAGTTAAAGCTCTGCAAAAGTTAATTTAAAATTCTTTTTTCTTTCATCTTTATGTGTTGTTCATTTGAAATACATCTTTGCAGACTTGGGTTTCAAGATTTTTTATGAGCGCTTTTTCTGCACTATGATCAGTAATTGAGATTTTTTTTAATTATGTTCTTAGAAAACTCTAAACCTTGCAATAACTTCCTAATTGAATATTTTTATAATATTTTTAATATTTCAAAGGTGCGATGTTAGTGGTATTTTTGGCATATATAGTAGAAATGAAAGGATAAATATTTACCCTACAAGTATTGAATAAATTGTTTGGATGATCATAAATTAGTTATACCGTTAAAGAAATCTCTCCTTAAAATTAGATGATTGCATTTGCAAAACCAAAATATACCAAATTGATTCAATTAAATGCTGAATCATTAAAATAACAATATGTTTTTTTATATAAAAAAATTCTTAATTCATATAGCTAGATAGATTAGATGTTAAAATTTCTCTTTCTTTCCTTTTTAAATTTAATTATGATATCAGGTGGAACTTATCTGAATATTAATTTAAATGAAATGTTTTGCAAGCAGGGAAGGAACTATTGTTGGGCAATGGGGGCCATAGCCCCTCAGCTTTTTAAAAATAATTTGCTTATATAAATTATAAGAAAAATTATTAAGAAACTAATGTAAAATCCAAAAAAAAACTAGTGTAAAATGAAATATATAAAACTTTATTAGTATTTTTCAAGAAAATTACAAAAATATAATTTTCAACTTTAGTCGAAACTTTAATAGTTTTTGGATTCCTCGTCACATAAAATTAAAAAGTAAAAATTGTAGACCAAAATTTATTAAAAAAGTAAAGACAAAACAATTATTTTCAGTCAAAAAGTACATTTTATTTTTCTCTTTATTGAACTTTTTTTAATATTAGTCTTTTTTCTAATCTTTTTAAAATATTGCAAAACATCACCTTTAAGAATTTGAAGGAACTTTGTATTTCATGTAGATAGATCATAAGTTATAAATGTACAAAATCTAATTATGCTATGGTATTTATTTTTTTATCTGTTTTTGAGATTATAATATCAATTTTATTTATTTTCTTATGCAAGTATAAATTATTAATTTTATATTTTCTAATTAAAATAGAATAATTTATATCAATATGCAAAAAAAATGTTATTTGTTTTGGCCCCTCGAGTTAATAAATTCCTAGTTCTATCCCTCTTTGCCAGATAGGTTTTGTAGTGTTGTGGTGAACAAAGAGGAAGGAATTGGCCAAATCTAAAAATAGGGTTTGTTAATTTTAATTGGGACTAGATTTCTTTGGAAATGCTTGAAAGAAAATCTGACTTTTGTTTGTTGAGATTTATTAAAAGTGTTTTTAGGCATGAGTTACATCTAATTGGTTCATAAATAGTGACAAATTGAGTGTGGGCCTTGATTGATTCCATAATCCATGAAATTCTGAAAATATCTACAATGAGTAAATCCCCTTTTTACATAAAAAAAAGGGGAAAACTTTTGAAAAAACTATTACACTAAAAATAATATATTCATTCTATGAACATAATTCATAAGAATTTTCGTAGAATGACAACAACTGAACAACTATGTCAATTTAAGATTATTAAAAAAAATATAATCTGTTCATAGTTGTATTGAGTTTTTTATTGCTGTTGTTTGAGCTTTTGATACTGAGCTTTTGATACTTTGCCAGTAGACAATTTCATTCCGTTCGACAACAGTGGAAATGTCACCTGTTTTTTTTTTTTTTTAATTAAGTGCCTTTTTAAATAAAATTGCTGCATATTTATGAGCAATTTATTTGTATTCTTGTTTTATTGGTATTTACGTATTTTAATGTGTTATATTTTGATTGAATTATTTATATTGATCTCATGCAAATCAAAGAGGCTACAAGAAGGTTATTCACATAAAAGTATAATAATTTGATTGCTATATTTAAGTAAGTTATTTTTTTTAAACACCTTTATTTATGATGAGGTACTGATGTAACGTTCAGCATATTGTTTTCTAAAAAAACTAGAGTATAATGTTATTATAATGATAGGTTTTATTTTGAAAATATTGAACATGTACTTAACCTATTTTGCAACCTGGATTATTTGATAGTTGTCAATAATTAGAGAATTTATCACAATTGCAGTTACTGTATAATTACTTAAAAAAATTACAAAGCATTATTTATGCACAATTTAGAAAAAGTCAATTAGCTGTATGCATCTAAATTATTTTTACTTTAACATAGAGAATTGAATGGTTTTTTTGATGTGCTACCTATCAGTTACCTATTGCACAGTTTTCTTAATTTCTTTGGTCTAAGGATTGACTACGTAAGAGATAAGATTTTAAATAATACATAGGTGGAGTTATCTAAATTATCTTTATTACTAAAAAATTTAACAAAAAAACATAAATAAGCAAAATATATAATTACAACAAACTCAATTAGTAAAAACTAAAACAACCAAATCTAATAAATCATACGCATAGCATAATGTAGACAAACCTAACACTAACTAAAATCATTAAAAAAACTGAATGAAAACTAATTTTTAGATAAAAATAATTTACGTTGACATTGTTATAACTAAAATGATGTAAAAGAGTATATTTAAATATTTTTTATTTGGCATACAACTTAAGAAAATCTAGTAGATGTGCCTGACTCCCAAATGAGAGATAGAAGATTCAACCATTACTAAGTGCAAAGTGTGAAAATGAGTACGTATATTCTTTTCTTTTTTTTTTAAGTATATGAGAGCATTGTGAGTTTTTGTTGAAGCTTTTAAGTTGTAAGTTATACATATTATTTTGTTTTGAATGTTTTATCTCATTGTTTGACATAGTTTTTGATTTTCTTTTAAGGGAATATATAGTAAAAGTTTAAAAGCTAAAAAGATTTATTTTTTAAAAAACTCAATGAATGTGTGGTAATACTAAAATTATGAACTTTTTGATTATAACTAAGGTTATCAATAATGAACTCTACCAGTTGGTACTAATCGGTACTAGTGGATTCGTGTTAAGATGAGATAAAAATCAGTTCTATAATACTGAAGTTCCGTTGTGATGTCCCAGACTTTCGAAAGCATTTAAGAAAGACATTAACTAATACGGTGAATAAAGTATACGATTTATACCCATTCCATCACAAAATAAAGTAGAGTATTTAAATATTATAGATCCAGATCAATAAATAACAAAAATACATTCTAAGGCTTGGTACACGGGTTTCAAAAGATAAACATGCATGACTGAGTATGAATGAGTCATCAACTCACGGGAGCCACGACTCCCCTTCCACTTGACCTTATTCGCTTGACTGGTCCTATAGTTCCTCAAAACTTAACATATACAAAACACTAAAAGCTAAAACTCAGCAAGAAAACTCTAGAAAACCTAAACAGTACAATTCAAATATGATCCAAATCCATAGAAATAATTTATTATGCATCTCATAACATATAACAGTGAGGGATTATAACAATGAAATTGTCACGCTCCAAACTCCGGGTCATGCGAAAAACCACCGAGCATCATCAAACCGTCCCAACACAAAAAGGAATTTAAAACTAGAAAGCCAAAACAAGGCTAAAACCTTTGAAAGCGTACTGGCAAGGATTTATCTAATTTGAAAGAGTAGCCAAGAGACTACGGTTACGGTCCCACAAGCCAAACCCTTTCAAAACAAAATAGACTTTTTGGGTAATGAAAATCATTTCAAAAAGATGTGGAAGTCGCATAAAATTTTCCTCAAGTAAAAAAGTTTAAATAAAGCATAAACCATTTGAAAATCCATTTGTAAAGAATTGCACCCAGCATTGAAAAACGTAGTAAGAAACTACAAAAAACAACAACCAATCTAACGTTCTCTCGAAATTATTAAAACATGCATATATCCATAAGAACTATACATGCATTACAACATGTTTTACTCAAATATGAAACATATATAGAAAGGTATAAACTACCTAACAAAGACCAAACAACGAGGTCTTATCTGTCATGCCCCAAACTCCGGGCCACGTGAAACACCAAAAACAACTAAACATAATACCCAACCCGAGAATACACTCTCAATATAAAACATATATGCATTATATATAATCGCCAACTGACTTACATTACACAATTCCAACACCAAAAAAATATGTAACAGCATACATGTTTAAAAACAAGCAAAAAGGAAGACTGCATATCTTCCGCCACTCCGACACCTCCAGATCAACTTGCGTGACCGGTACCTGAAGAAAATAAAATCCTACACCGTGAGCTAAGGCTCAGCAGAAACTAGACAGGCATGCAGTATAAGCTAAACATGCTAGGAAAACGAGGTGCAGTTTTAAACTCTCTTTCAAACCTTTAAAACGAGTTTTTACATGCAAACGGAAAAATAAGGATACAAACTATTTTTTGACTCACTCACAAGAGCCTTGAAAACAATTTGAAAATAATTTTTAGATCGCGATTCACACAAGTCTCAAAAATAATTTAAAAATTGGTCTATCTGTCCCACAATACTATTCAAGCAATCCATTTATTTTTTTGGACTTTCACCGAAGGACCACAGCCCCCAACTATGCAACGCACACAACCTATGCAACACACAACGCATGCAACCCGTGTAACACACACATCTTCACGGACTTTTGTCGTAGGACCATTATCCGCCCTCATAACATATTTTCACGGACTTTCACCGTAGGACCATTATCCGCTCTAACTAGCCTCGTTGACCAGAGCCAACAGATATTTTCATGGACTTTCACCATGGGAACATTATACGCCCCTCATATGCATATCTTTACGGACTTTCATCGAGGGACCAATATCCGCCCCACTTATGCAAACCAGATACAAATCTACGTATCAACAGGCATCCCAACCCATGCCTAAACCACATGATAAAACCGTATCGAAACATGCATACTTAACTAGGATTTAAATGCATAAAGCCACGTATTATCACTACGCTACACAAACCACGCCACATGTTACACACGCGATTCACACAACACCTGCAACTCATGCAACATGCATCACATGCATCCGTTCCTCATATCCATGGCTATAAAACTCTGCATTTTAAAGCATGCAACTACGGTACACGTAACCATGTAATTCACTTACATAATCCCTATATAAATAAACTATAGTTATAAATGCACATAACCAGTTCTAAACGCACATAGCCAGATATAACTTCACATCACGACGCCACCCGCCATATAACCCGACATCCACTCACATGGACACTCAACAACCCACAGAACCAAAACTTAACCCAAAGGCCAACACTGCTCAAGCGCTCGAGCGCTAAACCACCGTTCGAGCGGTCCCCTACCGACATAGCACACTGCCATAACCCCGCTCGAGCGCACAACCACCACTCGAACAGTCACCCACCGACCTAACTCTCGGCCACCAGCCCGCTTGAGCACACAACCACCGCTCGAACGGTCAATGTTGGGAGGAAACCCAAACCAAGAAATGAAATCAAACCCTCGCATGCAACGATGCATGAACCACCATGAGCACAACCGTGCACTAAAAACCCGCACCTAACCATGCACGTCACCCCCGAGAATGGCACCTAACAAACACTCGAGGCCACGACGCGACCCCCAAAACCACAACACAACCAACAGAACCCCAAAAAGAATCCAATAGTATTTTAGTCGACTAATCCCATAATCAATCAACTGAATACCATTGAACACTAATTGGAAACCAAAAAACCAACCACCAAAACAATAACGCCCAACACGGTCAACTCGGACCCACACGCGCCCAACAAAAACCCATGATGCTCACACGCGCCCAACACAAACCCACGACGCTCACACGCGCCCAACACAAGCCCATCACACCCCAAAAAACAAGAAACTTGGTCAAAAGGGCCAACAAGGATGAAAAATAACCTTTCCCAAACATTGGACCAAAAACGGGTGACAAACGGTTTGGAAATCTTGACATACCCTCACTCTTTTGCTTATTACTTTTTCTATAAAACGAATTTTATTGTGAGAGAGGTGTCATTGGATATAAGACTTCCGGGCCTTCAATTTGAGTACAAGAACGACCCAATTCCGAGTCTAGACGAGGGAGATATCATCAAAACAAAATGGACCTGAGCAGCTAATCTACTCAAGCGGACATCAGGCACTCGAGCGAGCAACCAACCGAGAAAAACCCAAATTTCTTTTTCTTGTGTGTTTTAAGCCTCAAAACTCTTAAACACTCACAAACCACCATCTCAACCACAAATCGAAGCCTCCAAACACATTCTCAACACCCTCGGACGTGCCCAAACCCGAAGCTACCACAAAACGTCGACAGGAAAACTCAAAACTCGATTCCATGCACCGAAATTATCACAAAACCACTTTTCAAGTCAAAACCCAGTTTTTCAAAACATAAATCGAATTTTCATGCATTTTTAACCGGTAAAAACACACACGATTACACGTAGCACCCTTATAAGACATGAGAGTCTTGGATCCTACCTGGGTGAGTCAAAAACTCGACATTTCGATCCACGTGCAAAAATAAACTTCCCTGAAATGAGATTCTGCCTGGATGAACGCGTAGTCCACCATGCCAATAGCAAGGATCTGCTGTTGGATCGTCGAAAATCAAGCCCCGGGCCCCCGAGAAGTTAGGGAGATGACCGAGCGTTTGGGTTGGTTCAAAAGTTAGAGAGAGGAAGGAAAATATATTTTGAACAAAAATATCTAAAGCAAGATATTTATAGGCTCACCAGAAAATATCATTTTTTTTCAAATTCGCACCACAATGGCCAATGGCCCCGGGAACTAACCCCACATGCATATCTAAGCCTGATAATGCATCAAAACATATATAAATATGCTGCAACGAAAATACTAAATGCGCGTCGAAACACGCCGAAAAAAAAAACAGGTCAGGGTCTCACAACTCTACCCCTTTAAAGAAATTTTGTTCCCGAAATTCAACACGAGGTCAAAAGAAAATAACATGTCGATCACAATCGACACAAGCACTAGAGATGGTCAGCCAAACCATTCCTAGGATATAGTCAAACGAGGTCAGGCATCGTAAACAACGGCTAACGATCTCAACAACACGGGATCTACAACTCACCCCAACCTCACATCCTCACCAACCGTTGTCTCAACACAACACACCACCCAAGGAGTGCACCACCAACTCCAAACCCATGGTCACAGCCTTGAAAATAGCCTCGCCCTCTCTGCGCAAACATCGTGTCTATATGAATGGAAAGACATAACACAAGATGCAACATGTCGCATGAACATAAACACTAAGCATATAAGCATACCAACACGTAGCCACATAGGTTCTTACTAAACAAACTCCACATACCGAGGAGAACCAACAAGAATGACGCGTCAATCTGGACAAGCTACTCAGATTCCTGGCTAAAAATCACATCAATTAAATGCGTTTCTAACTTGGCTCCCAAGTTTGTTGATCCAGACGCCCAAAGGCATGACTAATCAATCGTAAGGTTCAACCCTCATGCTCACGTATACACATCATTCTCATGCTTAACATGCTAACACGTTCATGTTATCAAAGCATCTAAACACATATAATCAAGCAGATGCAATCAACCTCACACGGTGATACACCCTCTTCCCACGGCTCTTAGGTATTCGAACCCAGAGCTCTGATACCATATCTGTCACGCCCCCAACTCCGGGTCACGTGAAACACCACAAACAACCAAACATAACACCTAACCCGAGAATACACTCTTAATATAAAATATACATGCATTGTATATAGTCGCCAACCGGCTTACATCACACGTTCAAAGACCAAAAAAATTTGTTACACCATACATGTTTTAAAATGAGCAAAAAAGAAGACTACAGATCTTTTGCTCCTACGGCACCTCCAAATCAACCTGCGTAACCGGTACCTAAAGAAAATCAAATCCCACACCGTGAGCCAAGGCTCAGTAGAAACTAGGAAGTCATGCAGTATAAGCTAAATATACTAGGAATACAAGGTGTAGTTTTAGACTCTCTTTTAAGCCTTTAAAACGAGTTTTCACATGCTAACGGGAAAGCAAGGATACAAATCATCTTTTGACTCACTCACAAGAGCCTTGACAATAATTTAAAAATGATTTTTAGATCGCGATTCACACGAGTCTCAAAAATAATTTAAAAATTGGTCTATCCATCCCACAATGCTATTCATGCAATCCATGTATATTCTCGGACTTTCACCGAATGGCCACAGCCCCCAACTATGCAACGCAAACAACCCGTGCAACACACATAATGCACGCAACCCGTGCAACACACACATCATCACGGACTTTCACCATAGGACCATTATTCGCCCTCATCATATGTCTTCACGGACTTTCACTATAGAACCATTCTTTGCTCTCATCACATATCTTCACACACTTTTACCGTAGAACCATTATCCGCCCTAACTAGCCTCATTGACCAGAGCTAACAGATATTTTCACGAACTTTCACCGTGGGACCATTATCTGCCCCTCATATGCATATCATTACGGACTTTCACCGTGGGACCAATATTCGCCCCACATATGCAAAACAGATACAAATCTACGTATCAACAGGCATCCCAACCCATGCCTAAACCACGGGATAAAATTGTATCGAAACATGCATACTAAACGAGGGTTTAAATGCATAAAGCCATGTTTTATCACTACACACTACATAAACCACATCACATGTTACACATGCGACTCACACAACACCTGCAACTCATGCAACATGCATCACATGCATACGTTCCTCATAACCTTGCCTATAAAACTCTATATTTTAAAGCATGCAACTACGGTACACGTAATGATACCAAAACCATGTAATTCACTTACATAATTCATACATAAATAAACTACAGTAATAAATGCACATAACCAGTTCTAAACGCACATAACCAGATATAACTTCACATCATGACGCCACCCGCCATATAACCCGACATCCACTCACATGGACACTCAACAACCCACAGAACCAAAACTTAACCCAAAGGCCAACACTGCTGAAGACCGACATAGCACACTGCCACAACCCCGCTCGAGCACACAACCACCGCTCGAGCAGTCACCCACCGTCCTATCTCTCGGCCACCAGCCCGCTCGAGCGCACAACCACCGCTCGAGCAACCACCACTCGAGCAGTCACCCACTGACTCAACTCTCGACCACCAGCCCGCTCGAGCGCACAACCACCGCTCGAGCAGTCATCCACCGACCTAACTCTCGACCCTGAGCAACCAGTCCGCTCGAGCGGACATCGGGCAATCGAGCGAGCTATCACCAGAGAAAAACCCAGATTTCCTGTTCTTGAGTGTTCTAAGCCTCAAAACTGTTAAACACTCTTAAACCACCATCTCAACCACAAATCGAAGCCCCCAAACACATTCTCGACACCCTCAGAAGTGCCCAAACCCGAAGCTACCACAAAACCTCGAAAGGAAAACTCAAAACCCGATTCCATCCACCGAAATCAACACAAAACCACTTTTCAAGTCAAAACCCAATTTTTCAAAACATAAATCGATGTTTCATGCATTTTTAACCGGTAAAAACACACACGATTACACGTAGCACCCTTATAAAACATGAGAGTCTAGCATCCTACCTTGGTGAGTAAAAAACTCGACGTCTCGATCCACGGGCAAAAATAAACTTCGTCACAATAAAATTATGTCCAAATGAACGCGTAGCCCACCGTGCTAATAGCAAATATCCATTGTTGGATCATCAAAAATCAAGCATCGGGCCCTTGAGAAGTTAGAGAGAAGACAGATCGTTTGGGTTGGTTCAAAAGCTAGAGAGACGAAGAAAAAGATATTTTGAACAAAAATATCTAAAGGAAGATATTTATAGGCTCGCCAGAAAATATCTTCATTTTTTTTTGAAAAATCGCACCACAACGACTAACGGCCCCTGAAACTAACCTCACATGAATATCTAAGCCTGATCGCATCAAAACGCATATAAACATGCAGCACCGAAAACACTAAACATGCGTCGAAAAACACCAAAAAAGAAACCGGGTCATGGTCTCACAACTCTACCCCCCTAAAATGAATTTCGTCCCCGAAATTCAACACAATGTCAAAAGGAAACAACCCGTCGATCACAATCGACACAAGCATGAGAGATGGTCAGCCAAACCATTCTTAGGATATAGTCAAATATGGTCAGGCATGCTAAACAACGGCTAACAATCTCAACAACATGGGATCTACAACTCACCCTAACCTCACATCCACACCAACCGTTGTCTCATCACAACACACCACCCACGGAGTCCACCACCAACTCCAAACCCATGGTCAGAGCCTCGAACACAGCCTCGCCCTCTCCGCACAAACATCATGTCTATATGAACGAAAAGACAGAACACAAGATGCAACATGTCGCACGAACATAAACACTAAGCATATAAGCATACCAAGACATAACCACATAGATTTATGCTAAACAAACTCCACATACCGAGGAGAACCAACAAGAATGGCGCGTCAATCTGGATAGCCTACTCAGATTATCGGCTAAAAATCACGTAAGCTAAACGCGTTTATAACTTGGCTCCCAAGTTTGTTAATCCAAACGCCCAAAGACATGACTAATCAATCCTAAGGTTCAACCCCCATACTCACATATACACATCATTCTCATGCTTAACATGCTAACACGTTCATGTTATCAAAGCATCTAAACACATGCAATCAAGCAGACGCAATCAACCTCACACGGTGATACACCCTCTTCCCACGTCTCTTAGGTAATCGAACTCAGAGCTCTGATACCACATCTGTCACGCCCTAAACTCCGGGTCACGTGAAACACCACAAATAACCAAACCTAACACCCAACCCGAGAATACACTCTTAATATAAAATATACGTGCATTGTATATAATCGCCAGCCAGCTTACATTACACGGTTCCAGCACTAAAAAAATATGTTACAACATATATGTTTAAAAATGACCAAAAAGGAAGACTACAGATCTTCTGCCCCTCCGGCACCTTTGGATCAACCTGCGTGACCGGTACCGAAAAAAAATTAAATCCCACACTGTGAGCCAAGGCTCAGCAGAAACTAGACAGGTATGCAATATAAGCTAAATATGCTAGAAAAACGATGTGCAGTTTTAAACTCTCTTTCAAGCCTTTAAAACGAGTTTTCACTTGCAAATGGGAAAGCGAGGATACAAACCATCTTTTGACCCACTCACAGGAGCCTTAAAAACAATTTGAAAACAACTTTTAGATCGCGATTCACACGAGTCCCAAAAATAATTTAAAAATTGGTCTATCCGTCCCACAATACTATTCTTGCAATCCATGTATCATCTCGGACTTTCATCGAAGGACCACAACCCCCAACTGTACTACGCACACAACGCGCGCAACACACACAACGCGCGCAACCCATGCAACACACACATCTTCACGGAATTTCACCGCAAGACCATTATCCGCCCCATTATCAGCCCTCATCACATATCTTCACAGACTTTCACCGTATGACCATTTTCGGCCTAACTAGCCTCGTTGACCAGAGCCAACAGATACTTCACGGACTTTCACTGTGGGACCATTATCTGCCCCTCATATGCATATCTTTACGGACTTTTACCGAGGAATCAATATCCGCCCCACATATGCAAAACAGATACAAATCTACGTATCAACAGGAATCCTAACCCATGCCTAAACCACGGGATAAAACCGTATCGAAACATGCATACTAAACCAGGGTTTAAATGCATAAATCACGTATTATCACTAAACTACACAAACCACGTCACATGTTACACACGCGACTCACACAACACCTGCAACTCATGCAACATGCATCACATGCATCCGTTCCTCATAATAATGCCTATAAAACTCTGTATTTTAAAGCATATAACTACGGTACATGTAACGATACCAAAATCATGTAATTCACTTACATAATCAGTACATAAATAAACTAGAGTTATAAATGCACATAACCAGTTCTAAATGCTCATAGCCAGATATAACTTAAGATCATGACGCCACCCGCCATATAACTCGACATCGATTCACATGGACACTCAACAACCCACAGAACCAAAACCTAACCCGAAGGCCAACACTGCTCAAGCTCTCAAGCGCTCAACCACCGTTCGAGCGGTCCCCTACCGACATAGCACACTGCCACAACCCCACTTGAGTGCACAACCACTGCTCGAGCGGTCACCCACCGGCCTAACTCTCGGCCACTAGGCCGCTTGAGTGCACAACCACCTCTCGAGCGGTCAACGCTGGGTGAAAACCCAAACCAAGAAATAAAACCAAACCCTCGCACGCAACGATGCATGAACCACCACGAGCACAACCATGCATTAAAAACCGGCACCTAACTATGCACGTCACCCCCGAGGACGGCACCTAACAAACACTCGAGACCACGACGCGACCCCCAAAGCCATAATACAACCAACAGAACCCCAAAAAGAATCCAATAGTATTTCAGTCGACTAATCCCATAATCAATCAACTGAATACCATTAAACACTAATTGGAAACTAAGAAATCAACCACCAAAATACTAACTCCCAACACGGCCAACTCGGACCCACACGCGCCCAACACCAACCCACGACACTCACACGCCCCCAACACAAACCCACGACGCTCACACGCGCCCAACACAAGCCCACAACACCCCCAAAAAATAAGAAACTTGGTTAAAAGGGCCAACAAGGATGAAAAATAACCTTTCTCAAACATTCGACCAAAAATGGGTGAAAAATGGTTTGGAAATCTTGACATACCTTCACTCTTTTGGTCATAACTTTTTCTACAAAACTAATTTTGTTGGAGAGAGGTGTCATTGGAAAGATGACTTTTGGCGATTCAATTTGAGTACATGAACGACACAATTTTGAGTCCGGTTGAGGAAGATATCATCAGAACAAAACGACCCTGCGCAGCTAGTCTGCTCGAGCGGACATCGGGTGCTTAAGCGAGCTACCACCCGAGCAAAATCCAGATTTTCTATTCTTGAGTGTTCTAAGCCACAAAACTCTTAAACACTCACAAACCACCATCTCAACCACAAATCGAAGCCTCCAAACACATTCTCGACACCCTCGAATGTGCCTAAACTCAAAGTTACCACAAAACCTCGAAAGGAAAACTCAAAACCCGATTCCATCCACCGAAATCAACCTAAAACCCCTTTTCAAGCCAAAACCTGGGTTTTCAAAACATAAATCAATTTTTCATGCATTTTTAACCGGTAAAAACATACACGATTACACGTAGCACCCTTATAAGGCATAAGAGTCTAGAATCCTACCTTAGTGAGTTAAAAACTCAACATCTCGATTCACGTGCAAAAATGAACTTTGCCAAAATAAAATTCTTTCAGGATGAGCACATAGCCCACCGTGCCAATAGCAAGGATCCGCTGTTGGATCGTCGAAAATTGAGCCCTGAGCCCCTGAGAAGTTAGAGAAAAGACAGAGCATTTGGGTTGGTTCTAAGGCTAGAGAGAGGAAGGAAAAGATATTTTGAACAAAAATATCTAAAGAAAGATATTTATGGGCTCACCGAAAAAGACTAAACATGCAGCAACGAAAAGACTAAACGCACATCGAAAAACGCTAAAAAAGAAAACGGGTCAAGTACTCACATTATCAGCAACCACCTCCGAGCAACTCAAGGTCACCTACAGGACCACGTCTACCTGAAAAAGGTTTTACAACAAAATCCCACACCGTAAGCTGAAGCCCAATAGAAACAGACTATAAAACTGTAAAGCAGGCCATGCTATCATAAGTATACGGGCTCAACCACAGGAGCCAAAAAAGTTTTTCTTTCAAAATCACAAGTTTTTCATCAGATTAACACGAGTCTCAAAAAGGTTTTCTTTCTTAAATCCCCCCATTTCCAACCTTAAAATCATGCATATCATGCTCACAGATATCATTCCATAGTTAAGGGAAAGTAGTAATCAAAAACTTGATTTTGTTCACCCGAATCACACAATCGGGATCAAAATGTTATTTTCTCACTCGGAACACACAACCGAGAAAAAGGATATAAATGAAATCCTATCATGAGTTTCAAAAAGGTTTTCTCTCACAAAACCCTACATTGTCCATCCTTCAAACTATGCATATCGTCTTAACAAATATCATGCCACGGTTAAAGAAAAACTGTAAATAAATAGTAAGCTCCACTCAGGCCACTCAGCCGAGGAGAAGGATAAAATGTATTCCTATGTACCGACTCTGCCACACAAGCAAAGGTAACAACTATAGAGTCCTGTCTATTACCCTAGTCTTGAACCACTTAAGGGCTGCTAGGTAATGACAAATTCTATACGGAGTTACAACAATAAAGCCACTCACGGGGCAACAAACTTCATTATGGATTTTCACGATCAATGGACGAAGTATAACCAAACCACGTTTACGGGGATTAACCCGAGGGATCATAGCGAACCCACTCTGCGCACGTTTTTGGACTTCCACTACAAACACCCCAATTTGACCCTACCTAATCTTAGGCAAATTCGATGATGAAAACAGGTAGAATGGTGCTTCAGTTCGATCCTCGGGAAGTGATCCAAGCTCAGTATTTGAACTCAGAACCTTTAAAACAAAAAAATTTTATCGAACCATCGAAACTTGCTGTCCAAGTAAGGCGACCACCATGTTCATTGTGGCGACCGCCAACAGAACCGCTTAGAAACCCTAGCCAAAAGTAGCGACCACCAACTCCAACATGTCGACCGTCAACTCATGACCTGGCGACCTCCAATTTCAAAAACCCTAACGTGTCCCATAACGTGGTAGCATCTCATTGGTTGAAGAACTCTATAAATACCGTACCTCTGGTACATTTTCAAGGACAAAACAAAATTAGTGAGAGGTTTAGTGAGAAAAGCGCTGCCGAGTTGCCGAGCAATTTTGAGTCCCGACGTCAAACCCCTATCGAAATACCAAGATCCGAACCTCCGATGCCTATATTGAAGCCTTGCTTGGATCACTACCCGAGAATTGGACCATTGAGGCACATTCTCGACTTGAGGATTCTCCGACAATCTAGGTCCTCGTTTGGATCCCCAATTCTTTTAACTTCACTTTCTCTCTTTTGGAGTGATTGGGTTAAATTCATTTTAATTTGTGTATTTCTTTCATTTGAATAGTTAACCTTGTTTCTTACTTACCTTCCTTCATTTAGTTTAATATTTTTTTAATTACTTAGTTTACACTTTTATACTAAGCACATTATCTTTTTTTTTAATTAATTCATTTAATAACTGCTAATATATTTTGGTAATTACAACTTACAATATTGTTAATTGTTATTATCAATGCACTAACATTCATGTGAATATAATTGTTAATATTATATTCACATTTTCTAATAATTGCTTAGTTATTCTTCATTTTCTTTGTTTTCTTTTCACTTTCTTTCTTTTCTTCTAATGTTAGTTCAATTTCTTTTAATATTTCTTTCTCTTTTCTTTTCTTTTAGTATTTCTTTCTCTTTTTTTTTCTTTCTATATTTCTAGCATTTATCTTCTTGTAGTAGTTAGTTCAATGTAACTTTTTAATGTTCTAGCATTTATTCTTTTTTTCATTTTAGTTAGTTTAATTTTTTTTTACTAACACTTTATTTCATTTCCATTTCTCTTCTTGTAACATTAATACTAATGTTTCATTTTATTTTCTTTTAGCTAAATGTTCCTTTTCTAACTTTTATTTTTTCTTTATTTTATTTTCTTTTCTTTTAATGATAGTGTAGTTCTTATCTCTAGCATTTTGTTAATTAGTTTTAAAATTTCTTATAATGTTCTATTTTCTTTTTTTCTTTTTCTAGTGATTAGTTTAATTATTTTTTATTAGTATTTCTTTTAATATTAGTATTTATTTTTCTTTTAAAAGCTTCATTTTTTTCCCTATAACTTTATTTTTCTTTTATAACATGTACTTTTTTTTTATTTTGTTAAACTCAAAAATCACAAAAAGCTATTTAAACTAAATTTCTTTTCTAAGAGTCATTTTCTTCTCTTTCTTTTCTTTTTTACTTTCTTCTATATCTTTTAAAAGAATGCAAAAGTGGATAGTTAGATTGTTCTTTTGTTAATAAACAATTTCTAACCTTTTTCATCTTAGCATAAGCTTCTTTTATAAACTTTTTTTTTAGGATTCTTTTTATGTATATTTTATTTTGTATTTTTCATTTCTTTTATTAATTCATCATGTTAACATTAATGCATGTCTTAGTTTCTTTACCTAAAAGCATGTTTAGGATAGTTTAGTTTAATTTTTGTAACAAATCATGTTTAGGTAATTTTAATATTTTCTAGTATATTTTTGTTCACTTATGCACATCATGATAGTTAGTTTATTTTTGTGAATATTGCATGCGGATGTATTCCATGTATCATTTAGTTAGAAATTGCATGACTTAGGATTTTTTTTTCTTATTTGTTTTATTTAGAGTTCTATGTACATATCTTATGTATTTTTCATATTTGATTTTGAATGTTCTCTCTTTACCTCAAATTTTTTTATTTGCATGCATTTGAGAAATTCTTGTCAAAGAACCAATTATGATTAGTAGAGGCTAACCTTATGGTTGGGCAAACGGGGTGCCTAACACCTTCCCCAATTCGTATCTTAGTCTTCGAACCCTTTTTCTCTGGTTAACGTTTTCAAGATCAATAGCCATTTTTATTTTTCTTAGTTTTTTTCAAAAATTAAGTGATGACTCTGTTTTTAATATAAAAAAAAGGGGGTTTTCAAAGGTTGGTTTTTAAAGTGTTAAAATATTTTTCAAACATATTTGAATTTCTATATTTTTGAAATATTTTCAAAACTCCTAAATTCCGGCGCCACAGTATTTTCTGGTGACTTTGTTGGGGACTGGTTTCTAAAACCAAATAAGAGGGCTAAAGTTGAAAACATCATTGGTTCTTAATAAGAATTTATCATTTGAATTTTTGTATGCATGTGCATTGTTCTTCAAATCTCCCTGCTTGGTCGATCTGACGCCCTGAACGTACATCTGTTTCAGGAATTGTTGGGAAGGCAGACAACCCTTACTGACTGTACGCTATCATAGAAGCAGTAAATGAGTTCGAGCGTACTATTTGATCATGTTCTGCATGGGAGGTATATACTCGACTCTATTCAAAAGGTACCTTGTTCAATTGACTAAAACTGGCCTTTTGCATATAGTGAACTTAGAACCCCCCATTAGGTGCTACTAACCCTGGTAGGGTTATATATATATATTTTTATTGTTTGTTTTGTTTGCGTATTGTTAGGATTATTTTGTTTGGGTTTAAGCTAGTTCTTTTCCTGGGTTCGGCCCGAGTTTTTCGTTATCCTTTGATTAGGTTAGCTTTTCCTTTGAGTTTTCACCCGGACTTTGTCTTTCACCATGTTTGGTTCTTACGCTATAGTTTTTTTCTTGGGGTCCCACCCATGTTTCGTTTTAAAGCCTCTAGGGTAGTTTCTCTCTCCTCAGAATTCTTTCGAGATCGTTGGTTTTCTCCCCCTTGACATAGGCTCGTTTCTTTCAAACCCTTGTCATACCCATGAGAGTTAGTTCTTTGCCGTTATGATGGCCATTTTTCCTTAAAATTTTTTTGGTCAAACCAGTCCAGTCTGCATAGCTTTGTTTTCTTGTCGGAGTGCTGTCCATTTTAGACAAACCTTCCCCCTAGAATTTAGTTGATCCCCTTTTCAGCCATCATATTGGTTTTTGAGTCATCCTATTGTTATGCTGCCGATAAGAACCCAACAGGGGCATTGTTATAGCTTCCGTGGTCATTTGCTTATGATTTGCTATTTTGGGTATCTGGGATTTGTGCTATCTATCGTCGGAATGCTTGCTCAGAAAGTGTTTGATATTGGTTATTATGCTTTTGGGATCTAGGATTTTTTGTGGATTTACCATTGGACCGAAAAAGTACAATTAACGCGTGTCTGGAAAAGATCAGTAACAGGCAGACTTTGTAGGGTGCTCAAACAGTCAATTGGAATGGCAGAGAACGAGGTGAATTTGGCAGCCCTAATGAGGGCAATTACTGATATACAGTGAGCCGTAGAACAGCACACCCAGGCTCAAGTGCAATGTTAGGCACAGATCCGGGCAATTCAGGCCCGTATCCTTGTTGTGAACGAACAACCGGAGGACACAAATGAGAATGCCGAAGACTTTTGGAATGACAATCAAGTCCGCGATGGACCACAAGTTGTTTAACCACCACCATGAAACCCTCGTCAAGTGATAGTTGAGGAAGAAAACACTACACAATCTAGAGAATCTGCATTGATTGAGAAAATCGACCGAATGAAAAAGGTCCTTAGGAAGGCAAAAGGAATCGAATAGTACATGCTAGATGTGGGAGGACTATGTTTGTTCCCAGATGCTAAGCTACCAAAAAAGTTTAAAATGCCGAATATGGAAAAGTTTGACGAAATTGGAGATCCTAGAATTCATCTCTAAATGTATGTTGGCACCCTGTTGCCAATGGAAATTGATGACCAACTAAAGACCCAACTCTTTCACCAATCTTTTTTTGGGGCAGCCTAGAAATGGTTCCTCTCCCTCGATGTAGCAAAGACCAGAACATGAGAGGAACATAGTTGCAGCTTTTATCAGCCAATACAGCTATAATATCCAGCTAGATATAACTACACGGGAGCTAGAGATCACTTGTCAAGAAAGCAGAGAGTTGTTTGTGGATTTTCTGACCAAGTGGAGAGGAAAGGCAACTAAAATGATAAACTGACCAACAGAAAAGGAACATGTGAGAATTCTAGTCAAGAATCTATAATCCCCTCTGAAGCGTTATCTGATCACGCAGCCGCTCTCCACATTCGAGCAATTGTTTGATGCTGGGGTTCAGATAGAAGATGCAATCCAGTCTGGTGATATCAAGGAGGCCGAACCAAGCCAAAAGCCAAAAAGACCTTACCCATCCAACAATCAAAACCATCTCACCTCTTCCACTAACTCTGCATCTCACTCTAATGAGGTGAATTTGCTAAATCCCCAATCAGATCAACCGAATTCTTCACCTTCATCACCTCCTCCCAGAAATAACCAGTCGTCGCAGCCAAAAAGACCAAGGAGAGTTTTCACTCCCCTCAATATCTCTCTAACCACGGCTCGGAATCGACTTGTCGAAAAAGGGCTAATAAAGCTTCTTGATCCAATGCCGCCTCCTAACCCTTTACTGTTGCGCTGCGATCCTACCTAATTTTTCTCATGCCATCAGAGCCACTGACACCCAACCGACAACTGCTTGAAACTCCACCATGACATTCAGGATCTCATTGACAATAAGGTCATTCTACCTCCATCTGCACCGAATGCCATGGCTGGTTTTTAAATTCTTATATTTTGAATGATTCAAGTCTTGAGTCAAGTCGGAGTCTTGTAAGTTTCTGCTTTGTTTTGATCAGTTGGATGTCGAGTTCGAGGGCATGTCTATCTGTGCACCCTTTTTTTTGTTTTTAGTTTTGTAATTCCTGCTCTCTTTGATATCAATGAAATAAACAAAGATTTTGATTATTCTGCTTTGCTTCATTTATTTTGTATGCTTTTTGATGATTTTCAATTCAAATGGAATCTCCCTAAAGAATTAAAAGCCTTAGAAAAAAGAAGAGATAAAGAAATGTGTACCCAACCAATAATTGAAAAAACTTTGTCAATAAATTTGGGTAATGAAATTAACCCAAAAATTATCCAAATTGGTTCTGCTTTATTTTTAGTTAAACGTGAACGATTAATGACTTTATTAAAGAAATTTAAAGATATTTTTGCATGATCATATGAGAATATGCTCGAAATTGATCCTGATATTATCCAACACCATATTTCTTTGTATTCCGATGCCAAATCGGCCAAATAGAATTTGAGAAGGATACGGCCAGAAGGGGCTCTAAAGATCAAAGAAGAAGTCACCAAGCAGATCAGCGCAGGATTTCTTATGGTAACCGAGTATCCAAAGTGGGTGGCTAACATTGTGGCAGTCTTGAAGAAGGATGGATGCATCAGTGTCAATGTGAGTTTTTGGAATCTCAACAAGGTCAGTCCGAAGGACGACTTCCTACTATCACATATGAACGTCTTGGTGGATAGTACAATAGGGCACTCCCTCTTTTCATTCATGGGTAGTTTCTCCGAGTACAATCAAATTCTAATAGACCTTGAAGACAGAAAATATGACATTCACTTCACTGTGGGGCACCTACTACTCTCGCATGATCCATGAGGCAACCTATCAAAGGGTTGCCACTACTTTGTTGCATGATATGATACATAAAGACGTCAAGGTGTATGTGGGCAACATGATTGAATGGTCCAAAGATCAAGACAACCATATCATACTGCTGCAAAAAATTTTTGAAATGATCAAGAGGTATAAAACGTGGCTCAACCCGCAGAAGAATGGCAGAAGAATTTGATGGAAGTGCCTCTCTTATTCGATGAAAGAAGACTACAAACCGTATTTCATATACAAGGATGCCAAATGAGGATAGCTCGTGCATTCAACAAGAAAGTCAAGACCCGGGCCTTGAGAGAAGGTGACTTGGTTTTGAAGGAGATCTGGGCTTCCGTAATTGACCCAAGGGGAAAGTTCAAGCCAAATTGGGTCGAGTCGTATCTGATCAAGACTACTATGACCGGTGGTGCTGTAATCGTCATAGACCTGGATAGTAATACATTCTCCACTCCGATCAACTTGGACCAGCTAAAAAAAAATACTACCCTTGAGATTAAAATAAAGATAAAATAAAAGCTCGTTGAGTTGAAAGTCAAAAATGCGATTCAGGCAAAAGTTAGAACAGCCTGCAAGGCCGAAAACCCGAAAGGGTGACCTTGGCAAAAGTTAGGGTATCACAAAAGGAGAGTGTTAATACCCGAGAGTAAACTAAGCTCGAACTACGTTACGGCTTGATTTCACTTTTTGGAATACATAGGCAGCTTCTTTTAAGAAGTTCGACCACCTTCTTTGTTTTAGCCATCTTTGAATTCGAGTAATGATCAATGCAAATTTATCTTTGACTTTTGATAATAAAGTTGTTTAATTGCAAGAATAAAAAACCTTGAAATAATTTGGAACTTTTTTCAGATAAACGTGGAATTTTCATTATTTCAGTTGCGATCATAAGGTTTGGGAAATAAAGGGCGGGCACACAAGTCCCAAACTCTAAATGAAAAAGAAAGTTACAAAATTCTAAAAGCAAAGCAAGTTTCTCAAATCTTCTTCCTCTTCGCTTCTTGTTCTTCTCCTTCGTCTTTCTGCTCCCTTTTTCCGAAACTAGCCATGCCTTGTAAAGCTCAATGTGGGACAACTTCTGCATCTCTATCAGTGGATGAGATGGCCAAACCTCCAGATACCATGCTAGAAATGGGGCCTAAAGATAAATTGATACGACCCCATACGCTGTGAAATTTGATCTGACCTCGACCAAACTGGCTCATGATCCTGTGTACATAAGAGAAAGTAGACAGTCGCAAGACAATTAGCAAAACATCTGGATGGTCCATAATGGTCAAAATCATAAAAAGGGATCAGCCACTAGGAACACTACCAAGTGATATCTCCGAAGAAAGATATTGTCTTCAAGCTGCCTTAATAGTGCATATCGCATAAAAAGGACAATAGACAAAGGCAACATCGTTATGTCCTTCTAAAACCTGTTTATGTAGAAGATTTACCTTCTCTATCAGCCAGATCTGAAAAGAGATCAAAGAGATAAGAATCGAGAGAATTTAGCAAAAGGAGAGATGTGTGATCGTGAAAAAGGAAAGAAGAGCGGTAAAATTCGAGAGAAATCAACAAAATGAGATAAAAAAAATTTGAGAGAAATCAGCAAAATGAGAGAAGAGCGGTAAAAATCGAGAAAATTTGACAAAGGGAGAGAAGAGCGAAGAAAATGAGATATTTGAGTTTCACCTTGGAGAAAAAGAGAACTATCAGCAAAAGACAGGGTTACACCCCGATGGATAGCATCTAGATCAATCAGGGTCTCAGCTAAAACTAGGGGCACGGAGTCTTTCTCTGCCCTTATTTGCTCAGTAATGTCCACCAGAATAGTGCTAACCCGACCGTAACTAAAAACCAGAAGGGACAGGGCAAGAAGACATATGCACAAAACATAACAGCATTGCAACTAAAAGGTCACTAAGGCCACTAGTAGGACAGAAACTGTGTCTAAGTGAATCCCTATGGATGAAGAAAGAAATCTCTATGCCAGTCAGACCACAAGGATGCATGATGGATAGGGAAACTATTAGCATAAACTTTCGTGGGACGAATTTAAGAATGACGGTGAACTCTTCTGCAGTGGGGCATAAAGACCAAAGAAGAAAACATGAGCCCGTGTATCCTAAAAGTTGTGCAGTAGATCTCCGCAATGGTTCGTTGATCCAAACGCAGGTGCGCCAGGTAAATCTTTCAAGCCCTAGAAAACTAGGCAGCCAATCTTCCTACCCTAGGTTCGTGTGTATGTGACAATCGATCCTTTGGTTCAATCTTCCTACCCTAGGTTCATGTGTATGTGACAATCCTTTGGTTCTTTCAAGCCCTAGAAAACTAGGCACCCAATCTTCCTACCCTAGGTTCGTGGGTAAGTGACGATCCTTTGGTTCTTTTAAACCCTAGAAAACTAGGCACCCAATCTTCCTACCCTAGGTTTGTGGGTATGTGATGATCCTTTGGTTCTTTCAAACCCTAGAAAACTAGGCACCCAATCTTCTTACCCTAGGTTCGTGTGTATGTGACGATCCTTTGATTTTTGCACGTCCTAGTAAAGACTAGAAACCCAAGTCTTGGTGCGCCAGAAAAATCTCTATCATTTTGTGACAATCATTTTT
>JAOTRH010004190.1:0-23980 GCA_034768845.1 Heliamphora exappendiculata
AATGATACCTGACAAGAGGGAGGGTGACCATTGTCTTGCATTAGTTGTAGTGCATGTAATTAGTAGCAGGCAAAGCAGTAGTGTCATAAAAAAGGGAATGCAACCTCCTGTAACTCCAGAAATTAACTTGGCTATTGGTCAAGCCTGAAAGAAAGTGAAAAACAGGGCATTCACAAAAATAATAGCCTTTTCGCATCTAATCTTTAACTGCTTTGGACTTCTTTATGGACTTCATGGCATCTTCAAATGATTTCTAAGTTAAGAGATAAGAAAACTAAATCAGTAACAGGAATTTAAATAATGTAATCTGCTCCTTAGAATGCAGCTTACATTCAAACCAATACAACAAAATAAATAAATAAACAATCGAAGGGATTGAGTCATATAACCATTTGGTAGAAGCTTGAAATTCATTTTGAACTAGGTTATGCATTAAATTCAAAAGGCTCTCTCTCTCTCTCTCTCTCTAAAACTGTACCTCCCAATTCTCCTAAAGCGCAGCCGTGTAGGTGCAGAAAAATATAACTTCCACATTCATCATCAATAGTATCAAGAAAAACATAATTACACACAACTTGTAGGATGGGTTTGAATTTTAGTATTTAGTTTGTTAACCATGGCCCCGAATGAGAATAAATATCCTTAAATAAACAATTTAACACACAACTAGCCACCACTTGGTAATGACAGAGTTAAAAATAAAATAAAATAAATCCAATGAAAGGAGAGAACAGAAAAAAAGTGAACGCACAGGTGAATCAATATAATACTACAATGAGCAGGCTTCCCCCATACTGTGTATCTGCCTATTGTGTGTTTCGATTTTCCAACAAACATATAGACCAAAACATGGATTAATTTAGCTCTAGAGACTAAAATACCCATGACACGATACGCAAGCACACGTAAATAAGTAGTTTAGTGTCTTAGTACACGGAGATGGCATTCTGCACGCAGTAAAACCAAATTGCATACCCCAGGATTGTGCATCTTCCATAATGCATCCCTGCTTGTATCAACGATAACTGTTCCACCTAATAAAATGCTAAAAAAAAAGGAAAGAAGTTCTGTATCAGCAAAATTCCAGTCACACTGAAAATCCATTTACTATTATATGCTAAAAAAAGGGTTGGCAGGACATCACATAATTAACAGGATCAAGCCATTCAACATATTTTAGAATGCTTAAGATTTAAAAACAAACTCTAATCAATTTAAAAAATCAAAACAAACGAGGACTGAATTCCCCCCCCCCCCCAGGCCAGCACCCACTGCTGGATTGCTAAAGTTCCAACATCTACATATAAGCTTATGACTTGACATTTGCCTAAGGATATGGGATATGTGTCCAACGTATAATAGAATGTTAAACCCAATAACATATTTTGTAATTCAAGTTCACCATTTCTCTATTCCTAATACTCCAAGAATATGCAAGAAATACTCTGTAGGACATTGTAAACAAGAAGTTATGGTACGGGTATGTTTCCCTTGTGCTTACCTATTTTGTTTAGTGGGAAAACAATGGGAAAGCAAACAGAAGAGGGTTGCTTTGAGGGAACCCAAGCCTCAGGATGACAGGATGACACAATGTTTGACACAAGTGTGTTGACAAAACAAAAAACTCCTCCCTTTTCTTTTATTCATTAAACTACTTAAATAAGAAATCTAACAACTGCTTAAACCACAAACAATAATAAGAAAAGTAAACAACCAAAAGATAAACCCAACAAACAAAATAGCCACCAGACTGACTACTCAAAGTGGTCTCTACTACCCAAGGGATAAGCCACCAACAAAACAAGTCTTCCACCATTTGTAATGTGTCAAGGGGGTTTAACATTTTCCTCCCCCTCAGCATTCGTCCTTGTCCTCAAGGACATTATTGACTTGCTTAGCACAGACTAAGTTATTGGTGGCTCTCTTGTACCAATTCCTCCATATTTTACATCCATAATAACGCCGCTATCTTCTTTCTCAAAGCATGCTTCTATCACAAATAAGTTTTTTGGGGGCAACGAATTCAGTTATAGCATGAAAGGAAGCCTTGTCACAACGGTAGAGTTATCGCCATGTGACTTAGAGGTCACGGGTTCGAGGCGTGGAAACAATCTCTTGTGAATGCAAGGTAAAGCTGCGTACTATAGACCCATCTTGGTCCGCCTCCCTCCCTGGCTCCCACATACGCGAGGTTTTCGTGCACCAGGCTGCCCTTTGAATTCAGTTATAGCATAACCCTCTCTCTCATCTCTCTTGTAATTCAGCTGTAGATAACTTTTTTACGGACAATACGGGACATTGTGGATTTCCTCCTTGTCATCAACTGCCACAACTCTAAGCTCGGATATCTCCCTTGCCTCATACAATTGAGCCAACTCGATTGCCATATAAAATGTTGAAGGTCTACCAGCTAACGCATCAGCTTTGATGTTGTATTTTAGTTCGCTTACGAATACTTGTTGAGCTTGTGGCAAATGCCCAACCCTTAAAAGGAGCTATTCGAATTGAGTCTCGTAATCCCTTACAAACCCCTTTTGTTGCAGCTTGGTGAGCTCTTCGCAAAAATTGCATAACTGAGTTGGTCCATATCGAGAAAGTTGTCCCGCCTTAAATTCATGTCACGTGATGACTGCCATCTCTTGCTTCAATAATTGGTACCATAACTGTGCATCTTCCTTAAGATGGAAGGATGCCAATGATACTCGATCGCTTATGGGGTTTCATGAAATTGAAAAAATTGTTCAGCCCAACATAGCCAACTGGTTGGATTTTCCCCACAGTTAAAACAAGGAAAGTCTAACTTCACAAGTTTAGGTGTGTATAAACCACCATGACTTGTGTGCTGGTGCCCACCATTGGCATTATTTCGCCTTGCATGAACACGAGCAGAAGCTTGCGAAAAGCCTCCCACTTCCTTAGTACTTTGAACTGCTATTTGATCTACTCGAGCAGTGAGCTTTGCAAACATTTTGGTCTTTTGATTCATATGTTCTTGATTCCCGACAAAAAGTGACTCCATAACTTTCTATAGCTGCTCCATGCGTTGTTCCATGCGTGAGCTCTGATACCACTTTGGTACGGGTAGGCTTTTCTTGCTCTTACCTATTTTGTTTAGAGAAAAAAAAACATGGGAAAGCAAATAGAAGAGGGTTGCTTTGAAGGAACTCAAGCCTCCGGATAACACAACGTTTGACACAAGTGTGCTGACAGAACAAATAACTCCTGCCCTTTCTTTACTCATTAGACTACTTAAATAAGAATTCTAACAACTGTTAAGCCACAATAATAGAAAAAATAACAACTAAAAGATAAACCCAACGAACAAAAAGATGAACCCAAAACAAAATACCCAACAAATTTTTATTCATTCAAAGTGGTCTCCACTACCCAAGGGATAACCATCACCAACAGAACAAGTCTTCACCTCTTGTAACATCTCAAGATAGGTCTACTCCTCATTCAATAGGTGTGTAACATTTACCCTATATAATCAGAGAATTTATAACAAGAAATATAAATATTTTTTCACATCTTCGTGCCTTAAGGATTAGGAATTAGATGAAACCGGCACTTGGATATAGAACAAAACATATTATATCCTAGTTACCTGCCCTTTGAAACAGCCCCTAATCTACTTTTCCGTGTGCAAACCTCTTGAACTTTCACCAAAAGTTATAGACACAATAGGCATAAATTTTTTTAAAGGAATGCATTAATGTATTTATGCAGAAGTACTAAAAGTACTAAAAATTATTTCTTACTCTATCAACCTGAGTATCAACTTGTACCAACGCGTAGATAGGATACACATTAAAGTAATTACAAACCAAGGTAAACAAATTTAAAGATGATAACGATACATTATTGAGGCCAAAGTTTCCTAAATGAAATTGAAACAAATTTTTCGGAGATATAGAGCAAGAAGTAGAGCATGACTTCAATTTCCAGGAAGCAAAATCATAAATAAACAAGACAGGGCCCCTTAACCGTTGAAATCTAGCTTAGGGAAAAGTTGGCAACTAGCCAGACTTACTACTACACTATAAGCTATATGCATCAGGAGTTACGCTGCGAAACATGAATTACATTTGTAGTTCATTTGAATTTCTAAAAAAGGTAAAAAGTGTAAAAGAAAAGTTGGTTCCACCTTCATCTTCTTTTCCAGTGGCTGGTCCCACACTCTTTCGTACAACTCTCTATTCATTACTTCTTGTTGTGCATGGTGCACTGTTGCTGTGTTGTATTCAGAGGTCAAAAGAAAGAAACTATAACTACGTCCTGAGGCCTTGTTTGACTTTCGGATTGGATTAGAGAAATGGTGGGATTGAATTGTATTTGTTATACAACGGGATTGGATTGTATTAGTTGTATGGTGGGATTGAATTGTATTATTTCTAATTGAATCATAAGATATAATTATTTTTAACTATTACATAACGTAAAAAATAGTCCGAAAATTTAATCCCCCTCAATACCACAATCCTTGTGGTATTAGTTATCCCCCATTTAATACCTTACATACAATAGAACTTATTCAATAGTCCAATACAAAGGATTAGTTGGGAAAACAAATTAGGGGATTGCATTGCACCAATTTTTAGTCAGAAAAACAAGGGACTGGATTGCACTAAAAATCTTAGTACAATCCAACCCCGAGTAGTCGGGCAACAAACGAGGCCTAATGGAATCATGATGTTTTCCCTTTTTCGACAACCCACCCATACGGAGACTTCATGAAATGTACTATCCTGTTGATGAATTTTTCTTCCCAAACCATAGAGCAACTGGAAATATATTTTAGGAAGAACGAAGCACCATTGATAAGCCTAATACCACTTTTAGGGTTCGTGGATTCCATTTGATTAGCAGTAGAGTGGTAGGAAGGAGGGAAGTTTTTTTTTTGTTTAAAAAAAATTACTTTTCATGTGTATATTTAGCATAAGAGTTGTGGAAAGTGGAAGAAAGTGAAGATTCTTGTCTAACTCACATATGCCTGGAAATTTGGTTTTTTGTTCCCGTTGAATGCCTAAAAAAATTTAAATTTTCCTAATCAAGAGGTATGGATGATTTGAATGTCAAATTTGTTCCTTTTTTCTCCTATAACCTGTTTCTAAGCAAATTTGTGATTTGTGGTTTGTACTCCTTAAAAATTTTATTTTGGATCTCTTGTTTTTTCTTTTTAAACTCCTTGTCCTCCTCTCATTATACATTTTTCATATATTTAATATAATTTCCTTTTTTGTTGTCTATCAAAAAAATAAATTGTATAAGGTTCCTTTAGGAAAATAAGCCTGTGTTTGAACTAGCTTTTTTTAGTGACTTTTAAGCTTTTTAACTTTTCGTTTAAAAAGTAGGGGTCAAATCATGACTTTTTTGTATGAAAAAAGTGAAAAAAGCTTGGCTTTTTTTCGTTAACCCAAACCAAGTGGCTTTTTTGGTGGAAAAAGCCAAAAAGCTTGGCTTAAAAACCAAGCCAAACACAGGCTAAATATAATTTTTTGTGATTGTCATGGAATTCAAGCCAAAGAATGGATTTTTTTGGAACTTTTTTGCAAATTTTCCATCTTGATCGAATGCAATCAAGATAATATATATTTCTTTTCATTTATTTCACTCACTTTTTTCCACTTTTCACTTTCTAATATTCTTATATTCGTAATCAAACTAATCCATTGATGCAAACTATTGAGGACATAAAGGACCAATTTTCATAGATATTAATTATTGTATTCTATTATTTTATATTCAATTTCCTTATAGTAATAAGTTTCTTTACTTATCAGAGATTTAAATATGTTTTGGTTAGGATATTTTTTATAAGACTTTTATCCATATAAGCCTATAAATAAGGCAATGGACATTGTAATTGTCAGAGTTTATGAAAAAAAAATTTGAGTTTAGGTTGTGGCCTTATCTTAAGATTGTGACCCTTTTGCACTAATTTTTTTTTCCTTTTTTTTTCTCTCTACATGCTGCATCACCCATAGTGTCTTATGTCACCGAAAAACTCCTCCCCGGGTCAACTTTTAAATGATAACTAGCAGCCTGTTCCTTTAAGCAATTCTTATACTACCCTCATAAAGCCTCATCAAACTGAAGAATGAATATCTCCTGTTCAATCTTTAAGTCCCTGTCTTGATCCTTATAATTGCATATGCATGTCTACAAAGAACCCAGTTGAGTGCCGCTCTGTTCAATTTTTTGGGGATGGAAAAACTAAGGTGTGACAAGGGAAAACCATGTGGGTCACAAAGAAACAACAGGTAAAGTTACAAGTCATGGAGTCAAATTTAAAGTGCTATGACCAAGATGTTGATTAGAAATCCATTTTCCATCCATTTAAAATTAACAAATAATTAATTTTCAGTATAAAAACAAAAGAATCAGATGAATATGGAAGTTATGGGAGATGTTCTTTAATAGGTCAACTACTGTGATCACCGAGAAGGATATTCTGTTTAGTTGCTTGAAATCAGATACTTTTAAGATCATCAGTAATGCTTGTGGAGGAATGATTGAGATTGACAACGGAACAAATAACTTTAAGACCTGTTTGAAGTTAGAATATGATTATATGAGTATATTATATGGTTTTGATACTGTTTTTTTTTTTTTTGGCGAATGTTTCTTTCTTAGATTCTAGAAGCAAGGCTAATAGGGCCGAGCAAGGGAATTTGATGTTTGATGATTAGCTTCATTCAAGATCAGGAACAATGCGGGGAACTCCAGCATGCAAAACAGGCCTTTGTATTGAAAGATCATCGCGTGATTGTAAAGTAAACCGAACGAAATAAAGTGATCTAGGGCTTCAAATGGCCAATTAAATCAAAGGCAGAGACGAAGGCAAGGGGGATTCAAGTCAAAACATGTTCTAAGAGTACATCAAAAAGAAGAATGGCGTGACGAACTCCATAAGTCAACAAAGGAAGGTGCAACTTCTGCGGTTGAATGAGTCAGAGATTAATTTAGAATGGAGAAGTGTCTTGGCAATAAATCAAACGATTTTAGAGGAATAATAGACCACACTGTTACTGGAAATAATGGTGCTAACGTGCTACTAATTGGGTTAACCAAGAGAGGCTTCAAAAGATTAGCCAAATTAATGAAGGTAGGTCGGGAACATCCAAATTCAAATTCAAATCAAAGGTCAATTGAACGGTTAAAGGAAAACAGCCATCATCAAAGGAAAAAGGCCGAAATTTGGCCCTGAAGTCAAAACCCAAAAGCCAGCTTGTTAGGCATTTTTCTTTCTTAGCTTCCAGGGCCTGCGCTAATAGGGCCCATCAATGGAATTTGATGTTTGATGATGGCTCACCACTTGGGCCATTTTCTTCAACCAAAATCAGGTCCAATGAGGGGAGCCCCAGACCAAAAAATAGGCCTTTGTATTTGAAGATCCTCATTTGATTGTTTGCAGAGAGGGAACTGAGGGATCTAGATCTTGAAATGGCCAATTCAATAAAAGGCCGTGTGATGCAGTACGTGGCGGAATGAGATGTGGATGGGGTAGAGAGAGAAGGTTTAGACAGAAAAACAGGAAACGAAAACGGTTTGGATGGAAACAAATGGAAATTTCGTTTCTTGGTTGGTGATGATGACGGGTGCTTGACGAGGTTTCGCCACAAATTTCAGTGGCGATGGTCAATGAATAGGCCTCGACGAGGATGGTGAAGATTGCTTGGTTGATGTTGGTGGTTCTGATTGTGTTGGATCGCAATGGAACTTTAGTCAGTTGCGGAAGACGATGGTCGGCAAAAGGGACTGGTGGCTATGAAGTTGCTGGTAATGGTGATGGTGTTGGATGAGACAAGTGGTGGGTTGACGATGAGAATGATAACAATTTGTTGATAAACAATGGGCTGCAATTGTTGGATCTTGATGGATAAGGGTTCAGGTAGGGTTTGAGCAACTCTAATTTGTGTATTGTGGGTTTGGGAGAAATGAGTGGAAGGGAAAGAAATGTAGTACAAGAGGGAAAGAAAGGATTTTGAGCCTAAGCTTGGATACCAAATGATGTAGAACCAAAGAGGAGGCAAGAAAGAACAGAGGACGAGAAGATAAAACGAAGCAAAACAAGATAAAAGAAGAGAGAGAGACACACACACACACACACACACACACACACACACAATTCTTAATTGAAATTCTCACTCATTCAAACCAAATGTTTACAATATCAAAGAACTTATTTGTAGGCTAAGAAACTACCATAATAGATAAAATTGTCATAAAAAAATATCCTCTACCACAATGGAAAACAATTTTATTCCAAATATCATAACTAATACTTATCTAAATATTTGATAAATAAAGAAATCTAATACTATAAGGAAATTGAACATAAAATAATAAAAACATAATAATTAACAAATTTGAAGATTGATCTTTTATGTCCTCTAGTGTTCACATAAGAAGGTTTTCTGTTTGTGAACTTGAATTAGAACAAGAATAAAGAGGTTTTGGGGGAATTAAGAAAACTAAAAATCGAGGGGATAACAATTCAAAATTATTTCATAGGTAAGCAAATGGGAAGAAGAGGAAGATGTTTATCAAAAAGAGTTGAGATTTAGTTAGTCTTCTAGCCAGAGGTCAAACGTTTAGGCTAATCTCCAATTGATGAGAGTAAATCCTTTTGGTTGGAATGATTAAGTTACAGGAATAAAAAAGGAGCTTTTGTTGTATTAAAGAAGAAAAATCCAAGAACTCAATAAAGTGCATCGCTTGATTTCTAGACATACTATCGCAATTCAAGTTACATGTTAAACAAGTCTACTCACATAACCTCCAAAAATTGATTTCATTGCTAATCCAAACATACTCGATTGCAGAGTTGAGCACGAAGATCTCTCATTTATTTCTTTTTTTACGTCATACAAAGAGGAAAAGAGGGTATTATTTTCAAGCTTCTCCCAATGACCAAAATGTTTTGAAACCCATGGATTTGTAGACTTCAACACTTCAAACTTGGGAACTCAAACGTTGGGGCAATGATGTATGAGAAGAGCTAAAAAGCATAAATTTAAAAGAAAAACAATACAAAAATCGGCTAGACTTTAAGCCACGACCTAATTGAGATCTCTCAAATCAAGTTATATTTTGATGCAATCTTAGTAATAAGGTGTCTATATGTTCCAATAGCTTTAGCCAGTTAAATACTTGTTTTTGTATAGAACTTCTGGGTATTTAGAAGGCCCCTAGGTTTTATCATAAACAAGCCATAGTGACAATCCTGAATGATAGTTAACTCATGATTCAGTGGGTTTTCGAAGTTAAAATTTGAATTTCTAAATAAGTTTCATAGTCTTGATTAGTCCTATTTTTATTGGAGCATTCTAATTAGAGGAGTTATCATAAATTCCATATTATGACGTCATGTAGGTCTTCAAATTCATATCATTTTTGAATTTCTTAGAACATTTAAGCCATTTTAAGGTGATATAACCCTCATTCTAGACATAATAGATAACGAATTTCAGAGATTTCTAGAATATCTTCTTACTTGCCCTCTATCTTTAATTCTATTCCACCTTAATAATTTGCAACTTGATCTAAAAATTGTTCAGTCAGCCTTAAAAGGTCAGCTTTTAGAAGTTTAATCCTCCCCTAAAAGGAAATTCATCTCCTGGAAATCAATAAAAAGTGAAAGGCCATATCTTAACCAGATACTGCTCACAGTTGCAACAAAAAACCTTAGATTCATTGCTTCTTGTTCCCAATATGAATCCAACCACTTTCAAACCTTTTTTAACTCAAACCTCAACACCCTTCATAGTCACTCTAAACCCACATGCTTTGTAATCACTAGTTTGTATACACCAGTTCTACATTAGCTAAAAAAAAGTGTGTTTGCAGATTGTGGACTTCGTCCTTTTTCCGCCTACCAAAAGGAACCAAGGAAGTGCTACTATGTTTATGATTGTTGACAAATTTTTAGATATGGAAAATATTCTCCATTTTAGAAACACTTTTCATGTACTGATTGTGGCAGCCCTTAATTCAATGAGTGTAAGACAATAGTTTCCATAGACCCTTGTCAAAATATAAACATAAAGTTCTTGAAGATGCGGCATGGATTTTAGGGTCATCAGTCGATTGATCTTATCCTTAGTCTTGAAAGGGTTTAAATAATATAAGTGTTGATAACTATTAGTCTATTACTACATATATTTGAGCTCTACAAAGAAGTTCATTAAGATGCTCTATGTGCTCATTTGCATCATCATCTTGGTATTGTCCAATAAGGTGATATGGCAACATTTCTTATTCAAGTAACTCAACAAAAGAGGTTTACTTAAGGAATTGAACTGTACTTCCACTCACTAAAAATGTAGTGCTCTACAAGGCAGTGAAGAACACAACAACAATTATATATAGTGGGAGACAGATTCAGCCACTTTCACATAAAGGACCATGCTTCTTAAATGGACCATGAGACGGTTAACATCAACTCCACAATTTCTAGAATGAAGTTTGATCAGAAACAACATTGGGGAGACAATTAAAATTTGTTGTTAAGTGAGGATGTCATCCAAAATCAGATACCACTAAGGTTACTGGGCCAATAATTCACAAAAACTCAATTCTGACGTATATACTTCCTGTCACTTGCTGATGCCAGAGCACTGTATTACAGAAGAAACAGATTTAACATAGAAGACTGAAGAATGGGAAAGAGAAGAGAGGAGACAGAAGAGACAAGGGAGAAGAGCGAACAAATGTAAAGAACGGTAGATAGAAGAGGAAAAAATGGTAGAGAGAGAGAGAGTGATAGCTTCAATATTTAGCCAAATAACCAAGTCTTCATATCCGTAGGCGATTCCAAGAAATAAAACAAAACTACGAATGCAATTCAACGTCAAAATTAAGTATATACCAAAATAGAATCCACCGCCCCCCCCCCCCCAAAATGTACAAATAAATAAATAAACGTCCAGCCCCAAATTGCTCACGAAGGTCAAATACTGCCAATCTGAGACATCAGAATCAACATTCATAGTAAGTAACATTATTTTGATGTAAGATAGCCTTCTCAGTTTCTTAGCTCCTTAAACCCTAACTTTCATATGGCCTGTTGCTTTGCCAGACATAATTAGGGGTATAATTTCCGATATATTATTTGAATTGAATAAGAAAATTGAAGCCTTCGCTGCTTTGGTGAGACAAATTTCCACCAAACGGTGGGTTAGGGGGAGTAAATCAGTCTATTTTTTGTGATTCAGACAAAAAAAAACTTCAAAAAAAAAATCATGGGTGACAAAGTGAGAGTAAGGTCACACTAAAATGATGGAATTTGAAATTGAACTCAACCTTCAAATGCAAACAATATAAATACAGCAGTCGTACAATCATCATTGCCTCATAAACTCAAAAAAAAAAAACTAAAATTAATATTCAATCACCAGAACAACGTGCAAAGTGTAAAAAGAATACGAGGGAAAACAAATGGATTAAACAGAACAAGCACTCCAATTCAAATTTATAAGGAGGGGGGTAGAAAATACAGGAGGAAGAAGAGTAAAAGCGGAGGAGATTACCCAGCAAAGGCAAGGTTGAGAAGAAACGAACGGGTTGTTAGGAAGCGAAGAGCGATCTCAATCTTGGAAACAAAGGCATCCCCATTAGCAGCCCTGCGATAATAACTATAGCTAGAGTTGGGTCCACTCTGAGGATTGTACCCATAACTATAACCAGTAGAATTGAACCCACTTGATCTTTCGCCATTGTTGTTGTTGTTGTAACACCGGAGATGGTAATCGGCGCGCTTGCGATCGTCGATGAGGACCTCGTAGGCCTCGGAGGCGTGCTTGAACCGGAGCGTGGCACCGTCCCTGACGGACTTGGGCGAGTGGGAGTGCTTGTCCGGGTGGAACTGCATTGCCAGCTTCCGAAACGCTTCCTTGATTTCTTCTTTGCTCGCGTTCCGGCTCAGCCCCAACACCTTGTAGTGATCCATTGGTCGCGATGAATAGCGAAAGGGTTTGGTTTCGGTTCAGATCGATTGATGAAATATAGCGAGGGCAATATCCTGGAATGCTTCCCCTGCGGGCGTGGAATCTGAAGAAGCCATGGAAATTGGGTAACCCCGTGGCACTCTTGGAGCCGCATATCTCCTCCTTTGTCACCGTTTGCATGTTTTTCCCGTTTGGGATAAAACTATTCTGTTTGGTTTCCAAACAAAGTTGGTTTTTTTTTTTTTTTTTGATCTTTTTAAAAAGTTAATTAATTTTTTTTATTTTTTAATTCTAAAAAAAAATTCTATACACGTCCCAAACACTCAAACTATTTTTGAACTTAAATTATTATAGTACCCCCAATCAAAAAAATCAACTTTCTTTATAAAAATTAAAAAAAATGTATCAATATCCCAAACAGTACAACTTATAAAGAAAAAATAAAAATATATTAGATATTTTAATTAAAAAGATTAAAAAAATTACTATAAAAAATTTATCCCAAATAGTACAACTTATAAACAAAAAGAATGATATATTAGATATTTTAATTTTAAAAAATTAAAAAAGTTATTATAAAAAATTATACCAAACATTTCAACCTTTTTTTATTTCTCTCTTTTTTAAAAAAAACTAAATATCATAAAAGTCAAATTTTCTAGACATTCCAAACAGGCTCTATTATGAATTACTAGAGTTTTAAAAATTTTGATTTTTAAAAAATTTAATTTTAAAAAACTTAAAAAAATTAGATTGTTTGAAATAATTGTTTATAATAATTTTTTATTTTTTTGTTTTTATTAAAATATCCAAAATATTTTAAAATATTTTTACTTTGTGCTTTTAAATTATAGTATTTAGGGCATGTTTGAGCTAGCTTTTAAGCCTTTTTCTTTTTATAAAAAGTCAACATTTAAGCTGCACTATTTGGTTTCAGAAGAAAACTAAGTAACTTTTTTTCATCTCTTTAATCAATGGAAAAAGCCAATACATATTCCGAACACCTTAATATTTTTTTTCAACAAAATTATTATAATACTCTTATATAAAAAAGTCCACTCTAATCATAAAAATAAAAAAAAATCGTGCTAATATCCTAAACACTATAACTTTAAAACTAAAAATAATAGCATTTTAGACATTTTAATAAAAAAATAAAAAAATTGCTACAATAAATAATCCCAAACACTCTCACCTTTTTTTTATTCAGTTTTTTTTAAAAAAACTAAACATCTTAAAAGTCAAACTTAAAAATTATCCCAAACATACATTTAAGCTATTAACACAGTTTTTTTTGTTTTTGTGAGAAGAATTAATTTTTAAAATTAAGAGTATTATAGTAATTTTATTATTAAAAAAATTGAAGTATTTAGAATGTGTATAGACTTTTTTTTAAAAGAGTTAATAGCTTTTTAGATATACCAAATGATACAACTTAAAAACTTGCTTTTTTACAACAAAAAAATATCTTTTAAGTGAAGCCAAACATTAGCTAATCTTTAACTTTCTTTTTATTTTCTTTTTTAACTTTTTGCACCTTTCAATGAGTATTTGTCTTTTTGACCTGGGCCGTATATTGTGGTGGAAAAATTTGTATATTTTTTTTTGTGCAATAGCGATAAATAAAATAAAATTATAAAATTGAACTTACATATCATATGAATTTAATAATGCAAGTAAATCAAAACTAGTGTTTCATACTATGTCTTTAAAATATATTCGCCCCCGCTATAGTGCTTACAGTTTCACGGATATTTATCTCTTAATATACAATGATCTGAATCTCACAGAAGAAACACTGTAATCGGTGGGCCTAATGAAATGGACTATATTCTGTACTCCCTGACACAATATATGTATGCAATTAACAATGTAAACTCTCTCTTTTAAAACCAAAAGAGGAATACGATATATATAGAAGAACTCATGAGTATTTAGAATAGTCACAAAGAAAGAAATACACATATTCATAGGTGCCATTAGAAGAATGCACTCTTAGAATGGTAACTAATTAATTGTTATCTTCAACTAATTTCCATTCACATTAAAAATGATTTTAAATTATTTCTTTCAATAATTTTCCACATGAATGAAAATTAATTGGATAAACCATACAAAAAACAATACCAGACTATAAGACTATGCAGACACAAAAAGAGTAAAAGCAAAAATTCTCTGTATAAGAATATGTGATTTGTTGTCTTGAACCTTCCCTAGTTATAGACTATTGAACTTACTGGCTAATCAGTAGACGTGATACATTGAATGTATAGCTGTGGGCGTTTTCAGGTACGTTTGAAAAACGATATGTTGGATATCATTACTTTTAGAAAAAAAAGATTCTTTACTTTTTAAAACAAAAATCTAAGATGTCCAAGCACATTTTGGGAAAAAAATGGAGTCGCTACTTGATTTTTAAAAAAAATTAAGAAAAACAAAAAGAAGGCCACATGCCTTTTTAAACGTAACTAGAGAAAAAGAAAGTTCGGGGGTTAAGGTACGAAAACGAAAGTCACCATTTTTGCCAAACTGTAAGGTTGACCTCTATTCTGTCAACGTTAGTTCATGTTTTAAGCTTTTCAAAGGTAACAAATACGGAATGCAAACAAAGAAGAAAAAAGTTTCTAATTAAAATCTTAATGGTCATGAAACTTGGTTATCATTTCTAATCATGCCACAATTATTGTTTGAGCGAAGCAAATGAAAAACATGCAAACAAAGGTTAAAAATGAAGGTTAAAAGAAACAAGGAAGAGCCTAAGGGCCATACAACACAGTTTCTGTTTCTAACATATCTTATACAAGTCAACAGAAAGAACAAAAGGGTTCGAACATAGTTTTTAAGACTACTGGACATACAAAAAGCTCACGACCGTAGCAAAAGAATGTTGCGACAATGACAAAATAAGCAGCTACACTCGTGGCTGTGACAAAATACACAGTAGCCGCAAGAAAAGGAGTCAAAAAGGTCGTGGCCGTGATAATCAAAGATTGCGTCCATGGTATTTTAGAGGTCCAGATAGGTATTTCAATATACAAAGTCCAGAGAGGTTCAAACAAATAGGATGTACAGAGTTAGTTTCTTTAAACAATAAACAAGCAAGGCTAAGCTACTACTGCTGCAATAACATCATGATTCTTCTAAACATGGTATATTTAGTATCAAAAGAAAATAACAAAAGAGTTCAAAAATGGTTTTCATGTTATTGGTCTCACAAAACGTTTACGGCCGTAGCAATAAAATATTGCAGCTCTGATAAAACTAAGGAAAAGATGGTTGCCAAAAGCAAATAATAGCTGTAATAATAGGGTCAAAATAACTCACGGCCATGACAACCAAAGATCGCGGCCTTCAGGTTTTAATGGTCATAGAAATATTTTTGGGTGTCTAGTGCGCCAGTAAAGACGAAACCATGATAGAAACATGCTATTCTACGTATTATAGAGAGCTGTGAATATACTACTTTTCAAGAAAGGCTCATATGAACATGCTTGATATGTATAGCTTAAACGCTAAGAAAGAAACAATAAATGAAAACCTTAATCGTGACACCCTCAAGAGAGAGAAGAAAGAAACAATAAATGAAAACCTTAATCGTGACACCCTCAAGAGAGAGAAGATGAGGACTTAAGAAAAATCACGATTTTCTAAGGTTATCTAGTGTAGAAAACCATCTTGGACGTCCCCTCGGATGTGGTGGTTTAGAATCACCAAGTAATCCGTGCTCCAAGATCTCACCAATGCAAGCAAGATCACAAATTCAATCCGGGTGTATGTGGTATCAAGAATATGAGTATCGAGAATATCAGGAACTTCATTAAGCATTCATTTTTATACACCGTAACGATATTACACGTCTTCATTCATTTTCGTACACCGCGATGACATTATGCGTTTTCGTATTGGGTTTCTTTGTTTATCATAGAATTAGATAAATATTGGTTATGATATTTTTAATACAATCTTAAGTGTACTTACTTATCTTTGATCAACTTTTCACATTTGCATTGAAACTCAATTGTATTTGGTCTTAAGTTTGGTGGCGAAGTCGGCGATGGTGGCGCGGCTGAAGGTGGCGATGTTGGTGTGGCCGAAGGTGGTGGCGCGGGTGGCGCTGATGGAGGCGTCGAAGATTCTTTTCTCTTGGAGGGAAGAGGAGTGCCGGGTATGCTGGACCATTTTTGACCCCGCCACATATACTTTTCTTCGCCATCGGTTGATGAGACTCGAGATGAAGTGGTTCATCCTTCCAGACTTGGTTGCAGAGCGCGAGGTCCTTCTTCGCCATTGTTAGGAGCATCTTTTGGCTATAAACTTACCGATAAGCCAAAACCTCTTTCAAAACTTTCACTTTTACTTGCTAGCTTTGATATGATAAAAACACATATTTATTGGATGTGTTAAAATAATGTAACACAATTACTAGTATTAATGTAATAAATTTACAAAAACTTTAATTATATTTAATGTTTGTAACTGTGTTATGTTATAGTTGTAGACACCCCAATTTCACCCCGCCTAATTTTAGGCAAATTTGATGATAAAAATAGGTGGAATAGTACCTCAGTACGATCCTCGGGAGGTGATCCAAGCTCGGTATTTGAATCCAGTCATCAAAAACCTTCAAATTTTTCGAAACCAATCAAATTGTACCAAACCATCGATAACTTGTTGCCTAAGTCATTGGCAGAAGTGACGACCGCCATGTTCATTATGGTGGCCGTCAATAGAACCTCTTGGAAACCCTAGCCAACATGGCGACCGCCAACTCACATTGTGGCGGCCGCCAATAGAACCTTTTCCAACCCAGCGGCCGCCAACTTACATTGTGGCGGCCGCCAACTCCAAATGGCCTCCCGTGTCCCAAAACGTGGCAACACCTAATTGGTTGAAGAATTCTATAAATACCGTACCCCGGCATACGTTTTCAGCAAGAATTCTGAGTGAGAGAAACTCTACCGATATACCGAGCGATCCCGATCCTCGATGCCGAAACCCTACCGAAATACTGAACCTCCGACATCTACCCTAAAGCCTTGCTTGGATCACCACTTGAGGATTCTTAGTAATACATGTATTCTCGCTTGGAATCCCAATCCTTCTAACCCCTATTATTTCTCTTTTGGGGTGATCGGGTTACATTTAATCTCAATTTATGTATTCCTTCTTACTTACATAGTTAATCTTGTCTTTATTTAATTGCTTTCATTTAGTTTAATCTTTTAATCAATTGCTTAATTCACACATTCACACTAAGCACATTGTCGTATATTCATCAAATTAGTGCTAATATAATTGAACGATACGACTAAATAATGTCGATATTGTTGTAATTTAAAGCACTTACATAAAAATAGTTGTAATAATCAATATTACACTCATTTAATTCAAATACTCTATTTCTTTTCTTTACTTTTCTTATTATGTTAATTTAGTATTCTAGCATCCATTTTCTTTTCTTCATTTTAGTTAGTCTAATTTTTTTTACTAAGCATTTTATTTTCTTTTCTTTCCTTGTAACTTTAATTAAATACTTTGCTTCATTTTCTTTTCATCTTAAAATTCTTTTCCTAACTTTTATTGTCTATTCCCTTTTCTTTTCTTTCAATAGTAGTGTAAAATTCATTTATTAGTATTTTTACTCCATTTACTTTCACTCTCTTATTAATAGTTTTAATTTCCTTTCAATGCACCATTTTCTTTATTTTTCTTTTCTTACAATATTAGTTTAAAGCTCCTTTACTAGCTATTTTATCTTCTATTTTCTTTTCTCTTAACATTAGGGTAATTTTTTTTCATAGCATTTTTTTTATTATTTGTTCTAGATTTCATTATAATATTTTATCCCCTCTTTCCTTTTAGTGTTAGTTTAATTATTCTTTCTTTTCATATGTTTATTTTCCTTTGAAAACTTCATTTTCTTTTTCTAACTTTATTTTCTTATAACTTTATTTTATCTTTTTTTTTCTTTCATTTCTATTAAATCTAAAAATCATAAAAAGTCTTTTAAGCTAATTTTTTTCTTTTTTTTTCTTTTCTTTATTTTCTTTCCTTTTTATCTTCTTTATCTCTTTTAAAACACAAAATGTAAATAATTAGGTTTTTTTTTAATAGTCTAATAAATATGTTCTAACATTTTTTTAGCATAATTTTTCTTATGGCATTTTCTTTTCCTTTAAATCTCTAAATTCTCTTTGTTAACAAGTTTTCTTTTAGAATTCTTATGCATCTTCTTACATTTAGTTTTTTCTTTAATTTTAGCTTAGTTCATTTTTGTAATATGCATATTTTGGTTATTTTTTTTAAAATGCATGTTTATAATGGTTTAGCTTATTTTATTAACAATTCATGTTTAGGTAATTTTAGCATTTTCAACCATATTTTTGTTCTTTTATGAAAACCATGGTAATTTAGTTAATCTTTGTAAATATTGCATGCAGGTGTGTTCCAAGTATCATTTTAGCTAGAAATTGCATGCCTTAGGACATAGAATTTTTTTTTTAACATTTATTTATTTTGAAATGTTATGTACATATCTTATGTATTTTCTATACTTGATTTTGAATGTTCTCTCTTCACCCTTATTTTTTTTTATTTGCATACATTTGAGAAATCATATTAAAGAACCAATGATGATTAGTAGAGGCCAACCTTACGATTGGGCGAATTGAGTGCCTAACACCTTTTTCGATTCGTACCTTAGCCCCCGAACCTTTTTTCTTTAGTTAACATTTTTAAGATCATTAGCCAATTTTATTTTTCTTAGTTTTTCTCAAAAACTAAGTGGCGACTCTATTTTCAACAAAAAAAAATTTTAAAATTTGATTTTCAAGGTGTTTAAAATATTTTTTAAAATATCTTTGAATTCTCTCATTTTTAACCCCCAAATCCCAAAGCCACAATGGCTAAGAAGGGGATCAACTAAATTCTAGAAGAAAGGTTCATCTAAACCGAGAAACAGGTAGCACTCTGACAAGAAAACAATTCTAACCTTCAAGAGACCAGTTCGATCTTGGATTCTAAAAGAAAGTGGGTAGCACTCCAGTAGAAAAGCAAGACTAACTCACGCAGGTATTGCAAAGGTTTGAAGGAAGTGAGCCTAATCAGAGGCGGAGGTATAGAACTAACAACCCGAGAAGCGCCCGAAAGAGAGAGAAACTATCCCAGAGTTTCAAAACAAAGCACGAGCATGACCCCGAGAGGAAAACTACGGTGTAAAAATCAAATAAGGTGAATAACAAAACCCAGGTAAGAACCCAAAGGAAATACTAACCTAAATAGTAAGGGATAACAGGAAATCCGGGTCAAGCCCAGAAAAGGAACTAGTTTAAACCAAACAAATAATTCTAACAAACGCAATCAAAACATATAATTAAGAAAACAAATAATCCTACTAGGGTCAGCAGCACCTAATTGAGGGTTCTAAGTTACTATATGCAAAAGACCGATTTTGGTCAATCGAACAAGGTATCTTCTAAATAGAGCCGGGTATATACCTTTCATGCCTGGAATGGTGCAGAACATGGTTAAATGGTACATTCAAACTCTTTTACTGCACCTATGATAGTGTACAGTCAGTAAGGCTTGCCCGCCTTTTCAACAATTCTCGAAACGGATAAACGATCAGGGCATCGGGTCGACCAGGCACGGGGTTTGAGAAGAACAATGCACATATATGTAAAAATACAAATGAGAATTTTTTTTTTAAAATCAATGATGTTTTCAAGTATAGTCCTCTTATTTAATTTTATAAACCAGTCCCCAGCATAGTCGCCAGAAAATATTGTGGCGCCAAAATTTTAGGATTTTTTGAAAATGGTAAAAAATATGGAAATTCAAAAGATGTTTTGAAAAAAATATTTTAACACCTTGAAAATTAAATTTTAAAAATCGTTTTTTGTTGAAAATGGAGTCGCCACTTAGTTTTTTGAAAGAAACTAAGAAAAATAAAAATGACTACTGATCTTTAAAACATTTAACCAGAGAAAAATGCTTCGGAGGTTAAGGTATGAATCGGAAAAGGTGTTAGTCACCCCGTTTGCCCAACTATAAGGTTGACTTCTACTAATTCTCATTAGTTCTTTAATAGAATTTCTCAAATTCATGCACGTAAAGAAAGTTAAGGCAAAGAGAGAACATCCAAAATCAAATAATGAAAATACGCATAACATAGGTATATAGAACGCCAAATAAAACAAGTAAAAAAGTAAAATCCTAAATCCTATGGCATGTGATTTCTAATTAAAGGATATATGGAGCACACATGTATGCAATTTCATTAAAATAAACTAAATGTCTTGATTTGCATAAAAGAACAAAAATATGCTAAAATTATCTAAACATAAATTGTTACAAAATGAACTAAATTATTCTAATAACAATTTTAAAGAAATTAACTATGACATGCATATTATCAAAATAAACTAGGTCAACATGATGAATTAATAAAAAAATATAAAATATAAAATAAAATATGCATTAAAATCTTATGAAATGAAGCTTATGCTATAATGAAAAGGGATTAGAAAAATGCTATATTAACAAAAGAAGATTTAATTATTTACATTTTAAAGAGACAAAATTGAGAAGAAAACAAAAGAGAAGAAAATTACACTTAAAAATGAAATCTAGTTTAAAAGACTTTTTTGTGATTTTTGAGTTTAACAAAATAAAAGAATAAAAGAAGTACTATAAAAGAAAAAATAAAGCTATAGAAAATGAAAATAAACTTTATAAGAAAAGAAAAGAAATACTGAGTAAAATATTTTAAGAAAATCAAAGCTAATAATAAGAGAAAATAAAATAAAATGAAATATTAGCATTAAAATGACGAAAAAGAAATGGAACATTTAAAAGTAAAGCTACATTACAAGTAAAAGAAAATAAGATAAATATTAACAATAGAGATTAACTAATATTAAACAGAAAAGAAATAAAATACTAGTAATGGAAACACTAAATTAACATTAAAACGAAAATTAGTATTAAATGAGTGTAATATTGCCAATTACAACCATATATATGCCAGTGCTCGTTTTATAACAATAACGATATTATTTGGTCGTATCGTCAAATTATGTTAGCACCAATTGATGAATTAATTAAAAAAAAGAGATAATATGTTTAGTGTGGATGTGTAAACTAAGAAATTGGTTAAAACTGACTAAATTATATGAGGCAAACTAACTAATAAACAAAGTTAACTATATAAGCGAAAGAAATACATGAAATGAAATTGAACGTAACCCGATCACTCCAAAAGAGAAGAAATGGAGTTAGAAAAATCGGGGATCCAAACGAAATACCTGGATTGCTAAGGAATCCTCGAGTCGGGGAATGGCAATTCGATCCTTAGGTAATGATTCAAGATGGGATTTCAGTATCGGTCGGAGGTTCGGCTCTCGGTACTTTGGTAGGGTTTCGGCGTCGGAGCTCGGATTACTCGGCGACTCGGCAGAGCTTCTCTCACTAAACCTCTCACTTAAATTCTGTCCTGAAAATGTACGCTGGGGTATGGTATTTATAGAGTTCTTCAACCAATGAGATGCTACCATGTTTTGGGACATGTCAGGCCATTTAAAGTTGGTGGTCACCATATTATGAGTTGGCGATCGCCATGTTTGAAAAGGTTCCACAAGATTCTATTAGTGGTCCCTATAATGCAAGTTGGCGGTCGCCAGGTTGGAGGTGGCGATTGCCACTTTTGGTTAGGGTTTCCAAGAGTTTCTATTGGTGGTCGCCTCAATGAACATAGTTGTCGCCACATTAGGAATGACTTGCATAGCAAGTTATTGGTGGTTTAACATAATTTTCATTAGTTTGAAGGTTTTAATAATTGGGTTCAAATACTAAGCTTAGATCATTTCTCGAGAATTGAACTAAGGCACCATTTAACTATTTTCATCATCGAATTCACCTAAGATTAGGCAATGTCAAGTTGGGGTGTCTACACCACCCGAGTTCGATGAAGACGAGGCTATGGATATAGCCATCTACTACAGTCGCCCAGAGTTCTAGGGTTTTTATGTAGGGGATCGGGTGTACGCCAGAATTTGCCCAAAACAAATGTGTATGTGGAGGAAACCAGAAGCTTTTTTGCGATACATGGGACCCTTAAGCATGAACGATAAATGTAGCCGAAAGCTCTACTGCTTAGACTTTTCTCCCGAATTCAAGACGCGACTGGGGGACATGTTGACTATAGGATGGATGCAGCATCAGAGGCCAGCGGACGGGAGAGGAATCATCAACCCGTGTGACCCGGCCATCAACTTTGACGACCCCAAAATGTACCGAGAGACTCCGATTTCCATAACTAATAGAGTACAGATGGGGCAGACTAACGTCTGGCATGTCGAGGTGCAGTGACGCTGACATCACCGAGGTAACCTGGGAACACGAATCAATTGTCCGCCACTTTTATCCACAATTGTTTGTTTAGATACTAGCATGATAACATTGTACTTTTCCTTTAACTTGAAGATTGTATGTGTGTTGTGTGAATTTTGACAAACTTGTATTGACTATGAGTTGAAATGAAATGCAAATCTTTGATGTTGGAATTTTTATAAGTAGTTCTATAATTGTCAATCTAACTCTATAAAATCCCAACACATAATAAATAATCAAGAAATAGAATAACTCCCAGAATCATAACACTCTTTTTCCTTTATTCTAGAATGGTAGGTAGAAGACCTAATCACCGACAAGCAAATGGGTCTATAGACGATGAGGTACCGGGACTAGCTCGGGTGTTACGAGAATTGGCCGCTAGCATCAACCACCCACATGTACGCGACCGAGCCTAGTTTCTATCGAAACTAGGAAGGCAGCGAGCCCTGAGGTTTCGAGGGGGAATAGAACTGAGAGAGGTAGAGGAATGGTTGAGAGCAGTCAAAAAACTATTCAACTCAATGGGAGTGTAGGATGAGACCGACCGAGTGGCTTTTGCTGCCCACCTGCTAGAAGGAGAGGCTGATCATTGGTGAACTCTGGTCACCAACACCCAAGAAGTAGCGACTCTAACATGGGAACAATTTGAGAGTCTAGTTTTGGAGAAATACTTGCGAGCCCCTTTCCATTAAGGGCAGATTTGAGAGTTTTTGGAACTTAAGCAAGGAACAATGACCGTAACGCAGTATGTGAACCGTTTTGAGGAACTGAGCTATTTTTCCATGACCATCATACCGGATGAAGAATCTAAGGCACAAAAGATCAAATGGGGCTTAGAGCCATCTATCCGAGCAAGGGTGATCTGCTTACAGCTTCCCACCTACACCTAGATAGTGCGTACAACCTTGTTAGCCGAGACAGAGCAAGGTGATTCCAGGAAGACATGGAACCAGAAGAAAGGAAGTACTAGCTCCGGAGGACCGGTGAGGAGCAACCAAATGTTCATCCCCAAGAAACCGTATCACTGAGAGTACTAACAATGACGACCAAGGGACCCTCCTACGACATCTATGGTATGCTTTGAGTGCAACCGACTAGGGCATAAGAGGTAGGAGTGCCCGCACCTCACACAGAGGAATATGAGCAATCAACCCCAATAGTGGAGGTAGCCCCAAACTCAGCAGCTTAGGTTCCCATAACAAGTCCAAGTCACAAGGCTAACTATTTAGCAGCAAAATGGAAGAGGAGGACCACCACTCAACAAGAATTCGAGACCACAAGGAGGCTTGGGCAATGGACTGAAGACTGGAAATCCTAAGAACAATAATGGAAATCGACCAATGGGAGCTCGCATTTTTGCGCTGCAGGAAGAAGAATTGGAGAACACCCAAGTCGTTCAAGTTATGTTCGTATTATTCAATACCTTAATGAAAGTACTAATTGATTCTGGAGTATCCCATTCTTTTATATCTCTAGACTGTATGAAGTCCCTTCTTTTAGAACCCGAGACATTAGAACAAACCCTAAGTGTCGTCACACCCTTAGAAAATTAAACCCGAGTAGACTCTGTTTGTAAAGCCTGCACATTACGAGTAACCAATACCCTTATGACTTGTGACCTATGAGTCATGGATTTC